>PVIH01016784.1:0-44335 GCA_004025045.1 Sigmodon hispidus
AGAGATTAGGGAGAGGGAGCCGATGGACCATGTCATTGCTGATGCTGAAAGCAGAGTGAATAGAATGTGATCACCAGAGATGCAAAAAGCCTTATCAACTCTGAAAAGGGAAAAAACATGGTTTGAGGTCGGGTACCACAGGATTCTTCCACGGATATGGCTGGTTTGAGAGTCCGCTGGAAACATACCTAAGGAGATGAAGTTTGTTTTATGTTACTTTGAGATCTGTTGCTGTTTTCGTCACTGCCACCATCCCCTAGTGAAGCCATTAACTACGGCCCGCTCTCTTATTATCTTGAATCTCTTCTAGTCCAAGAAATTGATCTGAGAAGTTTGTGTGTTTACTGAGAAGGTATTGGAGTGGCTAGAACAAGCTGAGCATAGTAGCTCATACCTACAAGACTGATGGAGAAGGACTGCCATGTGTTTGAGGCTAGCTTAGGCTACACAGTAAGCTCCAGCATGGCCTATGATACTGTGTCTCAAAAACCAAGCAGACAAACAACAACAACAACAAACCCAAAATTCAACAGAAAAACTCTCAACCTGGCTAAAAGTCCAGAGAGTTTACATTTCAAAAAACGTCTATGGTCAGGAGCCCAGAGGTCTTAAAAGGATAGTTTTATTGGTCAAATTCTAGCCATTAGAATTTGTAGTGCATAAGAGAGGTATGGTGTGGTGTGGTGTGTGGAATGAGCATGGTGCATGATTTTTAAAAGTTATTTATTTCTATTTTATGTACATTGGTGTTTTTGCCTGCAAGTGTACTGTGTGAAGGTGTCAGATACCCTGGAACAGAAGTTACAGACAGCTGTGAGCTGCCTTTGGGGTTCTGGGAATTGAACCTGGGTCTTCTGGAAGAGCAGCCAGTGCTCTTATGTGCTGAGCCATCTCTCCAGTCCCCAGGGGCATGATTCTTATAATCCTTAAAGCACATTACTGTACTGTATTCATGCAAGGCCGATATAAGTAGTAAAATGCTCTCAGTAACAGCTATTGATAGCAGGTAAGTGCATCTGAGCCCTATCCATGGTGAATTAGATCTCTGACTTCTCTATCACACCGTTTTGGGAACTCACCTTACATCGTCTATGAGACTATACTCAGACAATGGCAGCTTGCTCTGCTATCAGCAGACAGGTGAAAAGCCATCGCAAAGCCAGTCATGATGGCAAATGCCTGGGATCCCAGATCTTGAGAATTATAGGTAAAATGATCAGTTCGAAGTAGTCCTCAGCTGCTATTTAGTGAGTTTGAATCCAGCCTGGGATTCAAATGACTCTCTCTCAAACAAACCAACTAACTAAAACAGGATAAATCACATGAAATCCCATTCTGTTTTTACTAACCAGTGAGGCAGGTATCAATATCCCCATTTAACAAAGGAAGGAACAGACTTAAGTGGTTATGTGACTTAAGGTCACATGGGTTGTAAGTGGCAACCTCATCATGATGGTCAAAGTATTGAAAAATAACACTGTAAATGCTTTCAAACTCCAGTTTAACAAGGCCACATCAATGTGACAGTGTTGTGGTGATATGTTATATATTTAACAAAAACCAATCTGGAATATCAGAGAACAGATCCACCCATAGTCAATCCAGGAGGGACAGAGTGGTAACTCATGCCTTTAATCTCAGCAAGGGAAGACCGAGAGTGGAGATCTACACCTTTAATCCCACAACTCCAGAGACAGAGATCTTCCTGTGTTTCTGTGAGTTCAAGCCCTAACTACCAAATAGAGTAGCTCACATCTTTAATCTTAACCTGGATGGGATACAGCTGGGCGAAAAAGGTATTTAAGGCAGGCTTAGGAAAACAGCAGACATTAGAAGCAACCAGGAGTGAGGCTGAGGAAGCTGGAAGATAGCGGGGTGAGATTTGACTGTGGTGTTTCCTCTCTCTGATATTCTAGCATTTCCTGATATCTGGCTCTGAGTTTCATTTGTTACTACCAGAATTTGTGCAACACAGTGTTACTTTTCACTACTTACAGACAGGACAAAAACCACAGTATAGGCACTCAGCAATTGAGTCCTTAACACATGATGCAAAAACTGATCTGAATTGAAAGAAGTACATGCAATTCAACAGTAGTTAGAGTCTTAAGTATGCCATGTGTTTGTAAACATAATCTCAATATATATCACTTGCTAGCTTGGAATCCATAATGTAGTCCAACCTGGCCATGAACTTGTGGTGGTGCTCTTGCCTCTGTTTTCTAAATTCTTGGATTGGAAGTATATAACACCATGCCTGACTCTAATACTGTCCCATTTTATTTGAGACAGGGTCTCATGTCTAGGCTAGCCTCTAAGTCACTATGTTTCTGAAACTGGACTTGAACTCCTCACCTTCTTGCTTACATTCTCCAGAATTGTAGAGACTGAGGCAGGATGATGAACATGAAGCAATGAGAGGCCAGCTTAGCCTAAACCATATGGTGAGTCCTGGGCCAGTCCTGGCTACAGGGAGGTACTTTCTTCAAAACAAAACAAGGAGAAAAGTAAAAAGACAAAAGAATGTCCTCAGCTCTTTCTGAGGCTAGTAATATCTTAATACAAAAACCAAAGACAGACATCAAAATAAAACTACGGACCACTATCTTACGAACAAAATGTCTACAAATATAGACACAAAATCCATCAACAAAATACTAGTAAATGGACCCCAGAAACACATAAAAAGAATTACTTATGAGTAATCACATACTAGTAGGGTTTTACTGCATTAATGCAAAATTGTTTTGACATAAAAAATCAATTATTTTAAAATTTTATTTTTATTTTATGTGTGTGAGTGTTTTGCCTGCATATATGTCTGTATATGAAGGGCCTGGTACCAATGGAAGCCAGAAGAGGGTGTTAGATCCCCTGGGACTGGAGTACTAAATGGTTGTGAGATGCCATATAGCTGCTAGGAATCAAACTCAGGATCTCTAGAATAGAGTAGCCAGTGGTGCTCTTAACCTATGACCAATCTCTGGAGCCCTAAAAAAATAATTATTAATTCATGCAATATAGCGTGATAATCAAGGATAAAATACACATTTTCAAAAAGGTACATAAGACATTTGAAAAAACACCCAGGGTCTTATTGGGATAAAGCTCAACAAACTAGAATCCAAGGAAATTTCTTCAACAACATAGATGTTATTTATTGAAAAAGCTCTTGACAGGTAGTGGTGGCACACACCTTTAATCCCAATACTTGGGAGGCAGAGGCAGGCAAATCTCTGTTAGTTTGAGGCCAGATTGGTCTACAGTGTGAGTTCTAGGAAAGCTAGGGCTATATAAAGATAGCCTGTCTCAAAAAAAAAACCAAAAACCAAAATTTCTCCCAGCTGGGCTTGGGATATAGCTCAAATGGTAGTGCAGTTGATTTGCATGCACCAAACCATGGGCTTGATTGCCTGTGCCACATTTAAAAAAAGAAGAAAACTGGTTATAATGACACATGCCTATAATCCCAGCACTTGGGAGGTAGAGGCAGGAGACCAAGAGTTGAAGGTAATCCTGTCATCTTTGGGTTTCTATGAACTTCAAGATCATTTTAGAATATATGACTCCATTCTCAAAGGGGGAAAGGAGAAAATATGATACATATACACAGTGGAATTTGTTTTGTTTTTTAAGATAGGGTCTTGTATTCCAGAGCTGTTCATGAACTTCTGATTTTCCTCCCTCTGCTTCATGAAGCCACCACACCCAGTTAATGTGGTGCTGGGGACTGGAGTCAGAGATTTATGTATGCTAAGTAAGCACTCTACCAACTGAGCTACATTCTTAATCCTTGGGGTGTGTGTGTGTGTGTGTGTGTGTGTGTGTGTGTGTGCAGGAGTGCAAGTAGAAGCCAAAGGTCAATGTTAGGTAGGTGTATTCTTCAACTTCTCTCTTCCTATTTTGCATTTACTTATCCATTCAAAAAATATTTTAAATTACCTCCCCCATTGTGTGTGTTCATGTGCACATCAAACAAACTTGCTCGTGTGCTCACATGCATGCATGCATGCATGCATGCATGACAGTGTGCTACTGGGAGTCAGAGGATAATTTGCAGAAGTTGGTTCTCTCTTTTCATCATGTGCATTCCAGGAATGGAACACCAGTTGTCAGACTTGGTAGCAGGTACCTTTACCCAAAAAGCCATCTTGCTAACTATCTAGTTTTTGAGACAGGGTCTCTTTCAGAACCTGAAGCTCATTAATTTAGCTGTACTCAATGGCCACCTTGTGCTATGGATTCTCCTGTCTCCACCTCCCCAGTGCTGGGATTAGAGATGCATGCCACTGTGCCTTACATGGATACTGGAAATCAAATTCAGGTCTTTGTGCTTTCATGGTAAGCAATATGTGGATATCATCTCTCCTTTCCCCCATCACCCCTGGAGGGATAATTAGGTCTACTATGTATTTCTGGCTGGCCTGGAACAGAGGGAATGATTGTAAAGGACGAGGGGGTATGGGGGATAGTGGGAGAGTGATTCAGAAAAATATAACAATATATACACATGAAAGTGATGTAAAAAAACTTTATTTTTTGTATGTTATCTAAAACAATTTTCTTTGAGACAGGGTCTTCCTACATGGTTGTGGCTGTCCTGGACCTCACTATTTAGATCAGGCTGGCCTTGAACTCAGAGAGTCTCCCTGCCTCTGTCTTCTGAGTGCTGGGAATAAGGGTATGCACCACCATGCTCAACAGTAAAAATGTTTTTTTTTTTGAAAAGCAAAATATTTGAAAATGTTGAATTAATTCTTAAATATTATACATGACCAATAGAATCAAAGATGTCACAAAGCAGTGGACAGAAAAGAGGGTGAAGCGTCTTGGGACTTGGAGCAAGATTTAAGTTATGGTTTGTTTGTTCATTTCTTTGTTTTGAGAAAAGGTCTTATGTACTAACCATGAACTTGCTGTGTACCAGAGGATAGCCTTGAAATCCTGGTTCTTCTGCTTCTATCTCTCAAGTGTTGAGATCATTGGCATGTATACCTGGACTTGCTTGGTTTAGAATTTCACCTCTGTTTGACTCCTAAATTCCTGTGTTTTCACTGTGTCTCTACTATCATTCCATAATTCTTGATGTTATTGTTATCAGTTTATTGTAGTATGTTACAAAAAGTATTAAATAATTATTTGAAGACATGTTTTCTTTTGAGACAGGGTATTACTATGCAGCCCTGGATGGCCTGGAACTTGCTGTGTAGACCAAATTAGCCTTGAACTCATGTACATTTGCCTGCATCTGCCTCCTCGGTATTAGCATTAAAGGTGTATGTCACCACGCTGAACCTAAAATATTCATAAACCCATATCAATATAAGAAAATACTTTTTGAGCCCACAGTTCTGTGAAACTTTGAGCTCAAAAGTTCAGAAAATAATTAAATAACTTACATAACTTACTAGACATAAAGAGAGTCTCAAACACGAGGTTCAAATTTTTAAAAAGAATAGCAAGACTTGTATACTGAAGTCTGTAAGACATTTGTGAAACAAATTAAAGACCTGAATAAGTGTAAAGATTGTACATCCATGGACTAGCAGGCTTCATATAGCATCAGTAATAATTTAAGATGGAATACTTCTCAAACTGATCTACTGACTCAACATAATCTCAGCTGACTTTGTAGAAAATCGACAAGTCAGTTATAAAATTCACATAGAATGAATCTCAAAGTACCCAGAATAACTAAAACAATCTTGAAAAAGAAGTAAAAGTAACAAATATAATCCATGGTTTCAAAATTTGCTAAAAAGCAATAATAATCAATATAATGTAGTATTGACAGTCAATGCAATAGAATTTACTGTGCAGCTATCATATTTATAGCCAAATGGTCCAATTTAAAAATATACAAATAATTTGAATAGAAATTTCACTAAAGAAGACATATTAAAGGCCAATGAGCACGTGGAAGATGCTCAATATCATTGGCCATTCATGAACTGCAAATAAACATCAGGAGATGCCTCTTCTACCCACTATGATGGATGTAATAAGACAGGTAATAACAAATATTCATGAAGATCTGATGAAGCTATACTTCTCTACTATTTCCAGGAGAAATGTGAAATGGTGAAGTCATTTTGAAAAATAGACAGATGCTCTAATAATTCAACATAGTTATCATTTGACAGTATGTTTTACATGTAGTTTATAATGAAGAAAAATAAAAACCTCCATCCTCACAAAAAGTTGGACATGAATGTGTAACATCATTTTTTCATAATAGATAAAAGGTAAAAATAACCCAAATGTTTTTCAACTGATGAACTGATATGTAATATGTATTCTACATAATAGCATATTATGTAATTAAAAGGAATAATAAATATGATATAACATGAATGACCCTTGAAAATACTATGCTAAGTGAAGAACAAAGCACAAAAGACTATATGACTAAATTTATATAAAGCACTCAGAGTCAAAGCTACAGAGCAGTGGCTGCTTGGTATAACAGATGGGACACAACATGGGGAGGGACTGTTATTATGTTTGTGCATGTTTGGTTTTTCTCTTTAGGAGTGGTAAATTTTCTTTTGTACTTGGGATTGAACCTGTGGCATCATTCTTGTTCTTTTTACTTTTTATTTTGAGACAAGCTAGCACTAACTTATTCAGGCTGGCCTTGAACTCACTTTATAGCCAATGTAAGCTTTGATACTCCATAGTCAGCCTAACCAGTATATGTGATTACAGAACTGTGCTACCAGACCCAGCTCACGTGGTGAAAATGTTCTAAAACTAGATGGTTGTATAATCCTATGAATATACTACACACACACACACACACACACACACACACACACACACACACACACACACACACTATTGTCCTGGAACTCACTTACTCACTTTGTAAACCTGTCTGGCCTCTAACTCACAGAGATCCACCTGCCTCTGCTTCCCAAGTGCTGGGATTAAAGGCTCCTTCTACCTGGCTATACTAAATAAAGTAAAAATGGAGCTGTACCCAGGTATGTTGGCAGAGGCCTTTAATACCAGCACACAGGATGGAGAAGCAGGCAGATCTTTGTGAGTCTGAGGTTAGGCTGGTCTACAATAGCCAGTTCCAGGCAAATCCAGGAATACCTAGTGAGACTCTGTCTCAAAACAAATGGAGCTATGAATTTTAAGTGAAAACGTTTTATGGCTTACAGATTATATCTGAATAATGCTGCTTATAAAAATAAAACCACTCATCCAGCAACGGTGACACATGTCTATAATGCTAGCACTTAGAACTAGCAATAAGTGGATCTTTGTGAGTTCAAGAATAGCCTGGTCCATATAGTGAGTTCCAGGACAGCTAGGATGACATAGTGAGATGATGGCTAAAATACAACAACAATGAACAAAAAAGCAACAAACTTAGCTCCTCCACAAATTTGGATATGGTATCATACTCCTGTATCTAAAATGCTCTGGACACCGGGGCAGTATTGTACATTCAAGGCCATCTTGGGCTGTATATATAGTGATCCCTAGGACAGCCTGTGCTAAAGGGGCTGGAAAAATTGCTCAGTGGTTAAGAGCACTTGTTGCTTTTTTTTCAAAGGATCTGAGTTCACAGGTGATCTGACACCCTCTTCTGGCCTTCTGGGTACATGCGTGTAGACGCATGTACACACACATAAAAAGAAATTGTTTTTACATACTCACTCTTATACAGTATATTTTGATCATATTTGTTCCCCTCCCCCAACTCTTCCCAGACCTTCCCTGCTTCTTTGCTTACTAAGAAGTCTTTAAAAACAAAAAATTTAAAAAGAGGTGGCTTGGCATATGGTGAACTTTGAACTCTTAAAAGATTTTTTTTTTAAAGTGCTTTGCATTGTGAAAGGACTTCGTGTAATTTATATCACATTATCTTGTCAAATCCTTCAGGAGATATGCAGTATATATATTATTATTACCCCTTAGTTTAATGACAAGTAAACGGATACTATTCATGTTTATGTTCATGTTTGCATAGTGAAGGTATAGCAGAGAAGGGATTGGAATCCAAGTCTCTCTGTTTTACATGCTAGGAATTTTCTGTAGACCTTGCTATTTACCTCTATACAAATTCAATGTAACCACACTGTGTGGATTCCATTCATGTCTTACTGGCTGCTGTAGGAAAGCCCAGATCACTTGAGGAATTACTATTTAGTGATCCATCCTCTATCCAGGCCTCTGAGAGTTAAAGAAGTTCTCCAGGGGAGCACAGAGACATAGGCCTTGGTTGATGGTATGTCTCTACCTGAAGGCATCATCTGCAGAACTATAAATGCTCCAGGTGATAATTACCCGGGAGACAACTGAGCCACCAGGGTAGCCACCTGGCAACATGCTGCTATCAGAGGTGGCTCCCATAGTTATATTCAATAAGCAAACAACAACTCTTCTCTCTTAGATAAAGACTGGAGTTCTAAAAGTGATTACCTTTCCTGCAGAAAGAAAATTTTCCCCATGCTAAACTGCCAAGATCAGGTGCCCACCACTGGCATTATGGCTTCTAGATTTAAGGAGAGAGTCCCGAGTCTCCTCTAGGCAGGTTAGAAGTACCGTTAAAGTCAAGTGCATTTGGTTGATGGCTGGGACAGCTTGTCTTCCTCCTCTCACACTGGAAATCTACGTGAATTGCTCATCAGTTTTCTCTAAGCAGGGGGTTAGAGGTGCCCTAGTGTATGTCTGTACTCAGTCACTTACAAAGTCAAATCAAAAATACTTGCAAAGAACAGGACAGTGAACTGACTAGAATTATGCTAAAATATATATCTGTGAATATATAATATATACAAGAGACATGCACATATTTACACTATATATACAGCCAACACAAGATTGACTCAGGCAGCTTTCTAGACTTGGCCCTGCTGTGTTTTTATAGTGTCATGTTCATTGGTCATAATCATGACACAGAAGTCTTGCAAGAACCTCGTGGTCTTTCTGAATCATCCAAAGAAGAAAAGAGTACTATGTTCACTCGAATGCTCTATGAATGTTGCTGGGTGTTTTTTCAGGGGATGGGGACAGGATCTCGTTTTGTAGCCTAGGCTGCTTTTGAATGTATAATCCTCCTACACTAGCCTCTCGGGTGTTGTGGTTACAGACATAAATCACCACACTCAGCTTTCTGGGTTATATGTATATGAAAACTGGTAATGTCTCCATATAGACATATATGAATATACACACATATATGTATACAAAATGAGAATATTCAGTGCAACACAGTAAACTGTTTCTAAACATGTTGGAAAATGTAGAATAGTATGTTTCTCTAACTGAGACCCTAAATGGGATCTCCAAAGCCTTATTTTCTTGGGTTACCCAGCAGATACAGGGAGCTTAGGATCTTTCTTGTTGTCTTCTTTTCCTTTTCTTAGTTCTTTCAATCACTTATTTAGTGTGTGTGTGTGTGTGTGTGTGTGTGTGTGTGTGTGTGTCTGTCTGTCTGTCTGTCTGTGTGCATACATGTGTGTATTCATGTAGGTGCATGGGTACCATCATGTGCATGGCAGAGTTGCCTTTCCCCTTCCATGTGGGGTCTGGGGGTTGGAGTCAGGTCTTCAATCTTGGTGTGTGTCTGTATTCATGGAGTCACAGCATGCAGGCCTTGCCTCTAGATTTCTTGCCGATTCAGTGTGTTTTGAGCTTTCAAATATAGGTGCTATTAGGATTGCTGCAGTCTATGTAAATGAAAAGCTACTTACTATATTGACATCATCTCTGAATCATCTGCTTATAATTCCCCACTAGACTGTAAGCTATGTGAAGGCAGTCACCAAAAGGATCATAGCCATTATGCCCAGCTGTATTCCCAATGTCTGTCATGATGGATCCTTGAGAAACATCTGTTTAGTGAATAAGTGAAATATTTTCTTTGGTCAAGTATGGTGAGAGAGAATTCCTTCCTTATCACATTCTCCTGTTTTTCCAGGTTTGCAAGATATGGTGCTTGCTTTCCCTGTTGCTGGGTTAACAGCATCTGTTTGGCCTGGTAGACTGAGCTTGGCTAAGTTGGTAGTCAATAGCTTCTGTGAGGCAAGACTTCTTCCTCTTTTTCACAGAGACCATGGTCTGAGGGAATGGTGGCTTTGGTCCCTGAGAAAAGTCCATCTGAAGCGCGAGAACACCTCTTCTCTCTGTAGCCCTGGTGCTGAGACAAACTTTGAACTGGCAATCTCTGTGCCTCAACCCTCCAAGAAGCTGGCATTATATGCCTGTGCCACTAGGCCTGGCTAGATGGCTCTGAGCTGCAGCCTTTGCTAAAGGACCATGGTGGGCACTAGAACTTTTGTTCTAGAATGAAAGTGGGATCTGATGGAGGAAGGTCATCTTAGCTTTGGATGGTGATCCTAAAGGTTTTCAAGACTAGGAAGGAACTATTAATGCACTGCAACTGGGGCTGAAGCCTCTTTACTGGCACTATCCTCTTCTTAGAGGGCACAAGAAACAGTGGACACATTAGCTCGGCATTTGGCTCAATTTGGAACAAGCCAAGAGGCTCACTTTACCCAGCAAGAGCATTCTGTCAGTGACTGCTATCAAGCTGACACCCAGAAGTCCAGAAGGCCAAGAAACTGGCCCCAAACAACTCATCAGTGTCTGTGGAGCTGATATCAAGTTCAAGTTCATATCCTTCTGGTCAGAAGAAGAAAGAGGAACAGAGGTTTTCTATTGGCTTCTGCCTCTGAGCTAATTGTTTCCATCCTAAGGAGAAGCATTAAAAAGAGCAGCACAGCAATGGTCCATTTGCCTCCTAAATAGAGACAGAGACCCATTTGCAAGGGAAGTCCTCTGCAGGTGTGCAAGGAGCCTCTCAGGAATTGGAGACTTGGAGATAGGGTGTGAAAGTCATGCCTAGCTCCGAGAGAGTTGAGTAAAGCAGACCTAACTTTGAAAAATCAACAGAGAAGCCATACAGAAGGTGTTCAGTGAGGATGCAGTGACACATGCAGCCCATGTCCTGGACTTGGTGCCACAATCTCCATAGTAAGGGAGGTATTTGCAGCCAGCATTGACTAGGATGCTGGTGGCATGGCAGATAATCGTCCCACGGAGTGGGACTACATAACCATGCCTACTGCCTTCTCAAAGTGGACACCCAAACAGCTGTCACTGTTCCACCTGTTCCTACCTTGACTGCCCCAGGTTCATCCTTCTGCCTTCTCCTTTCCTTTCTCCCGTCCCCTCCTGCTTATGAAGTTCACTTGGATGTGATTAGCCACAGGAGGGCCACATGTAACGCCCAGAATGCTAACAATGGTTTTTTTCTAACGTTTGACCGTGTGTAAGTTTGAAAAGCACAGCTGCCTCTTCACAGTAGTCATCTGGAGCCATGCAAAGTCTCACTCCCAGTTTCTCCCTGTTCCAACTCAGATCTTTTCATTTACTATGTGGGCACCCCTTCCTTTGGGGTCACCAATCCTTTCCCAACTCTGTATGTGATGAACTGCCTTTCTTTTGCTGTGAACAGTGAAATGAAATAGAAAATTGGGCCTGCATTGCATGTAATAGACCTGTTTGTGATAAAGGATAATGTTTCAAATGAGTGATGCTCATCCCTCTAGGTGCTGAGTCATTTGCTAGGAAGGAGTGTCTTTCTACTGTCAGATACCATGATCTCCATCAGGTGCTATGATCTCAAACCAAGAAAGTGTTGAAGGTTTAATAATAGTCAAGTGGCCAGGATGAGTGGATCAAATGTTCAGTTTGTGGCAAGGGTGAATCCTGGGTGCTGCTTACATTCTGTCTGTGATGCTTGAGCTAGGAAAACTTACTGTGCATGGGTGAGCCTGTGTAACACATGGAACATCCTCTGCTCCTTCCATTTGTTTTGAGCAGGAGCACTTAGGCTTAACAGCTTTTTTTTCAAGGCCTCTGTACCATCACTCTGTACCAACATCTCTGAGAAGAAGCCATACTAGGTTGCCTAACTGAGATACCTTTTGCTTGGAAGCTGCATTTGCTCTTTATGAACCCTCGCTTCTATTTCCAAGCCTTCTTTGAGGGCATGCCAAGTCTTCCCCAGTCCCAGCCTTCAGTGACTTTATATTTCAGACAGTCCTGTCAATCCCCAATATGAGGAATGAAAAGGAAGGTCTTATTTTTATTTTCAACCTTACTTCAATGAAACCAGAACAGGAACAAATCTCTCATAAATTAATAAAGCTTGGTCTTAGAGTCAATATAACCCTTTTTGGAGAAAAGCTTTTTCTATGTAGTTTTGGCTTGCCTTGGATTCTTTCTGCCTCTACCTCCTCAGTAGTTGGCATTACAATAATGTATCATTACAAGTATATGCTATGATATCTGACCAATGCAATTCTTTTTTAAAATTGTATTTATTTTTATTTTATGAACATTGGTATTTTGCCTGCTTGTATGTCTGTGTGCAGGAGTCCGAACCCCAGGAACTGGAGTTACAGACAGATGTAAACTGCCATGTGGGTGCTGGGAATTGAACTTGTGTTCCCTGGAAGAACAGCAAGTGTTCTTAACCACTGAGCCATCTCTCTAGCCCCCACCATGAAATTCTTTAATTGGCTCTGTCACATGATTGCTATTTTCATATTACATACATCCACTGACTCAACCACAGTGTGTTGTCCCAGACATCCTTTGTGGAATAGATACATGTGAATGTTGTATGTGTTTGTCAGTGATGTCAGTAGGGTATGTCCTATACTTCTGGCTGCTGCTAAATAGGCTGCCACTGTTGGCACATGCTGAATACTAGGGTGATGGAACCCCTCCCTCCATGACTTCAGAGTCAAGAGGACCTCAGATACACCAAAAGCTGAAGCTGAGCCCTACCTGCCTTTATCATCGGAGGTGGAAGAAGCTGGCTGGCAGGCCTGGAGAAGACCATCTTCCTAGAATCCAGCAGAAGGCGGCAGTACCCCGCAATCAGGCAGGCAAAGTTGGTGGCTTCAGGCCACTCCATCAACAGCACCAGAGGCTGTGGGAGAGATGGTTCAAAGACATGAGAAGGCAGGAGAGAGGCAGGTGCATTTCTGGGGGGACACTAACAAAGAAAAGACACCTTAAATAGTTACAGGAACCATACATTTCAAATTCTACTTGAGGTCTATGACCAGGCAGTTTCTTCTGTTGTGTACATTCCTTTATAGTAACTACTTCTCTAGGTATCAATCAGCATTAAATAAACCTTTACTCACACATTTAATGAACCACCTTTACTGAAAAAGACTGAAATTATGCAACATCGTATGACTGCCGTGTGGCTGTATTTGCATTTATCAGAGCTCAGCAGATGCGTGGGCCAGCTGGGAGAGTGGGGGTGAAACTGGGAATCTAGGCTAGGCTGAGAGATGGCCTGGAATATCCTTGAATGTAAGCACCTTGGCTGCATGAAGTATCCTTTGCTCCCTTCCAAATGCCCTGACAACATCCAGATGAGCTCCTTGGACACAACACTCCATAGAACAGAGTCCTAACTCTGACTTTAGTGATAAAACCTTTCTGGTCTAAGTCCTATTTGGACCTTCTTGATCTCCCCACTATTTCCTGTATTTTCCAAAGTAGACTGGAAATGGCCACTGATTTTTTTTCTTTTCTTGGACACACATTTTTTACTATGCAGATCTGGCTAGTCTGGAATTCAATTTGTAGCCCATGCTGGCCTCAGACTCATAGCAATCATCTTGTCTCTGTCTTACAACTGCTGGAATTACATGCACCAGCCTCCATGCCAGTTTATTGCTATTTTTTCTTTCTTTTTTAAAAATTTATTTATTTATTTAGGTATATGGGTGCTTTGGTGTATGGATGTCTATATGCTAGAGGAGGACATTGAAGCCTATTACAGACAGTTGTGAGCCACTGTGTAGATGCTGGGAATTGAACTCAGGACCCCTGGATGAGCAGCCACTGCTCTTAACCACTGAGCAATCTCTCCAGCCCCTTATTGCCTTCCTTCCTTCCTTCCTTCCTTCCTTCCTTCCTTCCTTCTTTTCTTTCTTTTTGGTTTTTCATCACAGGGTTTCTCTGTTTAGTCCTGGGTGTCCTAGAACTCACTCTGTAGACCAGGCTGGTCTGGTACTCAGAGATTTGCCTAGGATTAAAGGTGTGTGACTGTGTATTGGTGTTTCTTAAAAGAGCTCCTTGGTCTGGAGTTAGGTGTGGTAGGTTAAACAAGCTATGCAGACAGTTTTGCTATGGGAATTCAAAGATCCTATGATATATTAACTAATATATTCAATGAAACTTCAAAGATTTTAGTATTCCAGATTTATTTGACCCCAAAGTTTATTTTTACATAAAATTTCATACTAAAAGGGTTCTTGTTTTTTCTTTTTCTATGTTAGAGATGGAATCTAGAACTTTGTGCTTTCTGGGCAAACACTCTACAATCAAACTACTCCTTTGGCCTCAATTTGCTGTTTTTAAACCCACAACGGGAAATATTATTACACTCTGTGGATTGATCCTGGAGTTAACTCCTTAATTGTTTCAGAGATTCCTGCAATGATAAACAAAACAGTAGTGCATTTTAAAGAAACCTTTGAATTTCTTCTATAATTTTAATGGTGTCACATGAGTAACTTGGATCAAATCACAGTGAGATGATAACTTGGGGGAAAGGCTGAGGAGGGAGCCATGGGCTATGAGTAGTCATGACCTTTTGGGATCACTAGAGGGCATTATTAAGAACTAATAGAAAGCCAGATGGGTGTAGCAATGCCCATCTAGTGTTTGGAGGGTGAAGTCAGGAAGATCAGGAGTTCAAGGTCACTTTTGGATATCTAGTGAGTTTGAGGTCAACCTGGACTACAATAAACCCTATTTCAAACTGGGGATATGGCTCAGTAGTAGACTGCTTGCCTAACACAAGCAAGGTTCTATGTTTGATTTCCAGCACCACAAAATAAAAGCCCGGAAGAATTAAGTAGGGGCATCCCTTCTCCACTTAGTCAGGAGGTGACTGCATCAGTCTAGGAGAAAAATGATTAGGACTTTACCAGTGAAAATGAAGGGCCTTCATGATAAAACCCAATCAACTATTAGATCATCTGCCTTTGGCTGTTACTGTCACATCATCTAAACTAGTTGCTGGTAGCTGAAGTCAGATTATTTTCTTTGCTAGCTCTCAGGAACCCAACATACAGGTTAAATTGAACATAGACTCGTTCATTCAGAGCAGAGGTAGGCACATGTTTGTATGTTTTGTTTTCATTGATCGATTTATTTAAATTTTTGCTCTTTAGTTTATTTTATGTATATGACTGTTTTGCCTGCATGTATGTCTGTGCACCACATGTCTGGTGCCCTTGGAGACTAGAAGAGGGCATTGGATCCCCTAGAACTGAAGTTATGATCTATTTTAAGCTGTCATATGGGTATTGGGAATCAAACCTAGGTCCCTGGGAAGAGCAGCCAGAGTTCTTAGTTGCTGAGCCACAACTCCAGCCAATTTGTATGTATTATTGATTGACACAGGATCCTAACTCAAGCTTGTTTCTGAATTGAGATCCTTCTACTTCAGCCTCCTAAATACGAGCATTACAGGCATCTACCACCGTGCTGTATTTCATGCATTTTTAGGGTTAGAGTATAAATATTTTACACCTTACAGGCCATTCAGGCTTTGTTGAAACAGTACTGCCACCACAGTGTGAAAATAGATATAGATAATCTGTAAGGTAAACAAATGGCTGTGACCGTGTTATAATGAATATTTATAGAGCTAAAGTCTGCTTCTAGGGCATAGTTGGATCTATTCAACACACCTCAGAACTTGCTACTTTGTGTCTGTTTGAGACAGGGTTTTGTTATATAGCTCAGGATAGCCTCAAAATCCTGGTAATTTTCATACCTCAGATTTCCAAGCACTGTCATTATAGGCATGCACAACCATGCATTAACATAGTACATTTTTGTTTGGTTTGGTTTTGAGACAAGATTTCACTTTGCAGGACAGGCTGGACTGGAACTCCTAATCTTTCCCCCTCAGCTTCTGTCAACAGTGATTAACTTTGGACACTCTTCTTGTGGCTTCTGTTTCTGTGAAGTGACACGTGTTCTGGTTCTGGAATCTCTGGCCATCTTTGCATTGGTCTCTCTCTTTTTTTTTTTTTTTTTTTAAACACTTTTTATTTATTTATTTGCCTTGGTGTTTGCCTGGAACTGGAACCACAGACAGTTGCTAGCTGCCATGTGGGTGCTGGGAATCGAACCCGGGTCCTCTGGAAGAGCAGACGGTGCTCTTAACCGCTGAGCCATCTCTCCAGCCCCGGTCTCTCTCTTTTTTAAGATTTATTTTTATTTATGTCTATATGCATGTATGGTAGCATACACTCATTCATGTAGGTGCCTAAGAAAGGCTCAAGAGGAAACAGATCCCTTGGAGCTGAAATTGCAGGTGGTTGTGGGCAGCCAAACATGGCTGCTGAGAACTGAACTCAGCTAAGAGCAGCAAGTGCCTTAACCTCTGAGGTCCTGTCCATATTGTTCTTTAGCTGACTTTTCTTGTGTAGCTTTTTACTTTATGTAGGCTCCAAGCTTTGTTTACAATCCTTGATTCTTCCCATGGTGGGTCTGCTTTTACCTCCATGTTGGAATTCTTGAGTCAGTGTTTTATTTTATTTTTCCTTGAATCCTCCTTTTTCAAAACACACATAGTGCTATAAGTCAAATACTGTTTTTTGAGACAGGGTCTCATCCTGTAGGCTAGGTTGGCCTGTATTATGTAGCCCATACTGGTCTCACACTGCAGCAATCCTCTGGCCCCAGCCTCTAGAGTGCCACTACACCCAGCTTGATTATTAAATAGTTTTTGAATATCCAGTTCCAATGCATGTCACAGTAAGGCATTTGGAGTGTCACTGAAAGAACAAGTTAATGACTAATGATGCTTCTATTAAATTCATGAAATACTTTGGGAAGGAAAAAGGAACAGTTGATACACATTGAGAGCAATGGTTCTTGTCTCCAGTAAAAGAGGAGCTGCAGTTCAATGTTATCCCATCATTATCAGGAAGGGACACTGCTGATGTCTGTATTTCCAATTAACGGAAACTTCTCAGCCACAACAGAATGCTCAGCCTTACATAACACAGACGGATAAAAGGGTAGAATGGACAGGGGAGCCAGATCTACCTTCTAGCCTGTCACCCTGTCATCTTCAGCAGAAAGACATCCAGAGGTTTATATTGTTGACAAGTGCTGCCATCATTACCGGGAAGACTCGGCTCACTAGGTTTGCCTCAGGGCATTCATGAACACCATGGACATTTCCACTGCTATGGATTTATTTCAGGCAGTGAATTCTTCATGATGATGATGTCTCAGCTATATGATGATGCTGAGATATGGGGTGAGGCTCTCAGCCTGGGGGTCCTTTGTCTTCATCTGTGTGTATTTATGCCTCATCTGTATGTTTTGTCATACAAATTGTGACATCTCATAATCTGGAAAATAACTTAAGGACCTCCAGCATCCCCCTAACTAGCCAGTGTCTCCTTACTTCACTTCCCTATTGCTGCTTAAGGAATCTTTCTAATGCACAGCTCTTAATGAAACCTAGTGCTATCAATAGTGATGAAATCCAACTACCTTACGACAGCTTACAAGAACTTCAAGTTTTGGACCAATCCTACATCTTCAACCACATGAGTTTTAGCTTGGTTCAAGTCCTCTTCTCAGATCATTGCCCCTCACCTTATACTCAAACAAATTGCATACAATTTAGTTTGCCAAGCTAGTTTGTTTCTTCCGCACTTTTAACCAGTGATGCTCCCTCTAGGTAAAACACTCCCGTGTTCTGTCCTGCCCACCCAGCAGGCTATGACATATTGATGAGCTACCTCCTGAAGAGCAAGATCAGCTGACAGCTTACAGCCATTCATTCCAGAATAGACCCACCAGGTCCTTGCCTTTGTGGATTACAACATCTCTGGCAATAAATCACACACCAAATAATCTTAGAAACAAATATGGCCACAAGGTACGATAAGAACTATGAAGGGAAATTTCGGAGTTAGTAGAGCATAGCTTGTCCTGGAGCAGTGTGTGGGAGAGCACGGACATGTGCATAAGTGACATTTGGTTTCAGAAGCTGCAAGAAGCTTCTTTGAAGAAGTGTCATTAGCTGACAAATTGAATATAGGACTATTTACACAATGCCAAGGCTGAGTGCCTGATTGATGGATGGACAGACTGATGGGCTGTCTGAAGAGTGGTCTGACTCAATTGAGCCCTGGCTGACAAGCAGGCTGCAGGCAGTCTCACATTTGGACTGTTTAGCTACCTGGCTGGCTGCTTGGCTAGCTACAGACAGAATTACTGATTGGAGTCTGACTAACTGTCTTAACTGATTTCACATCAGTTTCCCCTTACTCCCATGTAGTCCAGTATCATCAATAAAACAGCAAGAAGACAAAATCCTGTGCTCTGAGAAGGTCAAGCACATCAACAGGTGGGTCAGGACAGCACAGCCCATCACATTAGTAGCCTTTCCAGGTAGCCAGCTGAACCCCAACATGGGCTAAACATGGCTGCGAACATGATGAGCTTTTTGCCAACGTCAAATTCAGGAAAGGTGAGCAGAGGTTAGATAGGATATTTATAAAAGCTCAAAAGCAACCATTTACTTTAAATAGAATTTTAATGATCATGGTGCCTCTTGTAACACTTGCCCAAACAGAAGCACTAAAGAAATAAGGTTCAAGCAGGAGAACAAGAAACATGCTGGGCCATAGAGATCCCATGGGACATTCCTTTGAAGGTTTCCTTTTCGTCCTTATGTGCTTCTGTAGTAATGGAGTAGGGTAATGGCCCAGTGGGTGTCTGTTTCAGTCTGTTGTCTCTTGGAGAACAATATGTGAACACTACCTCATGTTCTCTCTACTATGAACAAGTAAGCTGAGTAAAAACTGTAACTAAATACACTCAGGCCATCTTCAAGTGGAAAATGAGATAAGGAGAATGGAGTTTAAGACATGAGCCAGGCAGGAGAAGCTACTGCAGGGATTAATTTGACATGCTCCAGCTGTATCTCCTTCCTGGGATGCTCTGGTATAGAGTAGGCTCACTCCAGCATCTCTGACAAGAGAAAAAGGATGGGAAGCATCCTGGAGAGGCAAGGGTACCAGATGGTAGTCCTTAAATCCCAAGGGGGCCAGTTTATTTGAGTTCTGGCCTCCATAACACTGTGAAGGGCTAATTAGGCATAACCAGACAATTTTGAGGTGAGGGATAAGATTACTTTAAAGCAATGGTTTTGAGGCCAACTGTATATTAGAATCACCCAGGAGTCTGTAAATACTTAGCTATCCCTGTACTCACCCCTAGAAATGCTTCTTTAAATGATCTGGGAGTAGCCAGCATTTTTAAATCTTTACACATGATCTAGGTGTTGGGGAGAAAGGCATGCCTGTGATCTCATCATTTGGGAAAGTAGAGGTGGTAGAATCAGAAGTTCAAGGTCATCTTTTGAAGCCTATGTGGACTATATGAGAACCTGTTTCAGCAACAAAAACAAAATCTTTGGACATGATTCTTATGATTAACCATTGTGGTAGTTTGAATGCAGTTGGCCTCCATAAGCTCATATTATTAGTATTATTAGGAGGTGTGACTTTGTTAGGAGTTGGTATGGCCTTGTTGGAGGAAGTGTGTCATTGTGGGGGTGGCTTTGAGATTTCCTATTCTCAAGTACTGCCCAGTGTTTCAGTTGACTTCCTGTTGCAAGCTAAGATGTAGCCAGCACCATGTCTGCCTACATGCCACCATGCTTCCCACCATTATGATAAAGGACTGAGCCTATGAAACTGTAAGTGAGTCACTCCAATGAACTCTTTTCTTTATAAGAGTTGCCATGGTCATGGTGTCTCTTCACACAATGAAAACCTTAACTAAGGCAGTCATGGCTGAGACAGAAGACTCCCAGAATATTCCCAGGCCAGAGTGGGCTACCTAGGAAGAAATGGGCTAAGTACGATTTCTAACTTCTGTGTCCTTTGCTAAGGAAATTCAAGCAGCTGAAACTGAAGGTTCCATGTGTAATTGCATACTTACCTTACAATCAGATTCTCTCCTGTTTGTTTATCTTACATTTGTTTAGATGTATATGTCTCTCTGTGTGTACTAGGACATGAGTGTGGAAGTCAATGGACAGTTTATAGGAGTTGCTTTTCTTCTTTCATTGTGTTGGATCTGGGGATTAAACTCAGGTCCTCAGGACTTGGCAGAAGGCTTCTTTAACCTCTGAACCATTTCACTTGCCTCCTCCACTTCTTTTTGAGCTGGGTCCTCCCAATATAACCCAGGCTGGCCTTAAACTTCCTATTCCCCTGCGCTAGCCTCCTAAGTGCTGGGATTCTAGGCATGTATCATCATGCACAATTGCAACCAGTTTTTTTAAACACTCTAATCAGTGCATTTCATTTGATTTGAAATCATTTGATTTCTGTGATATCTATACTCCAACCAAGTTATTAGTATGATGTTGTCATTCATCTTTCATGTCATGTGGAAAAAGATGAAATGTTGCTTACCCATTTTATATAGCATAGTTTAGCAACCCATACAGCAAACATCACTGATTTTTTTTTGGGGGGGGGGTGGTAACAAAAGCTGGCTGCAAATAGCATCCTTATCAATCAAATAATCTTCATTATAGTGTATGAGAGCTGGGGATGCAGCTCAAGTTAGTAGAGAGCATTCACAACTTGCCTACCATTCACAAAACCCTGGGTGTGGGTGTTGTGGGCTGTTATTTTAACTGTGGAATCTTATTTTACCTGTGAAGGTGTGTTTCATTTGTTTCTGCTGCCTTTGTTAATGATGCAAAGACGTGTTGCATTCTTTTAAGTTATATTTGTTTAACTCTGTAAAGCTGTGTTACTTTGTCTATCTAAAACACCTGACTGGGCTAATGAAGAGCTGAAAGGCCAATAGCTAAGCAGAAGAGATAAACAGGTGGGGCTGGCATGCAAAGAGGATAAATAGGAGGAATAGGAGGAGAAATATAGGGACGAGCAGAGGGAGAAACAAGAAAAGGAGAGGAGGATGCGAGGGGCTGGCCTTCCGGCCACACAGCCAGCCACGGAGTAAGAAGGAAAGAAAGATATATAGACTAAAGAAAGGTAAAAAGCCTAGAGGCAAAAGGGAAATGGGATAATGAAAGTTAGAAAAGCTAGGTAGAAAAAAAGCCAAGCTAAGGCTGGGCATTTATAAGCAAGAATACGTCTCCATGTATTTATTTGGGAACTGGGTGGAGGGCCCCCAAAGAGTAAAGTAACACCACCACCAACTACATATGGTGGCACATAAATTGTACATGGTGGGACATACCTTTAATCACAGTGCTTGGGAGACAGGCAGGAAAAGCATGAGTTCATGGTCAATTTATTATCTTAGCTATTTAGGAAGTTTAAAGCCAGCCTAAGATACATGAGATCCCATTTCAAAAGTAATATAAAGAAAGAAGAAAAATATAATATATGAGTACTTATTATTTGAAAAAAACCTCATGACATTAATTTCTTGCTGCCATTGTAACATATAACTCTAAATTTAGTAGCTTAAATAATATACCTTTATTGCTTTATCATCTTGGAGGTCAGAGTTCTGATACATGTTTTACTGGGTGAAAAATCAAGTGCAAGACTGTGTCACTATTTGTGGTCTAGAGTTGAATCTATTTCCTTGCCCTCCCTGATCCTGGAAGTCAGCACTCTCCTTGATCCTTGGCCTCTTCCCTAATGAAGGCTTACAAAGGTGAGCTGAGCCCCTTCATCACATCACATCACTTCACCTCCAGATTCCCTGTTCCACATGGACCGACTCTATTGAGTGCATTAGTCCCATTTGAATAATTCAAGTTAATCTCCCTATTTTAAGGTCAGTTGATTAGCAATCTTAATTGCATCTGCACTTTTTATCCCTCTCTGTCATAGCATATTCACAAGTTCTGAGGATTATGGAATACACATATTTAGGAGGGGATTATTCTACCTATTGTACATGGTAAATCCTATTACAGCCTATAACAATTATGACACCAAGTGGATAATTCTCCCAAAGTTTTCTTTTGCAGTTTGTCAGTTGCTCTTAATAGGGTATACCTGAACCATTTATCACTGGGTTACCCCTCTGAGCACTGATATCATCTATCTGACTATTGTCATAGTTTACTCCTAAACTGTAACCTTTTAAAGCCTCATCTACACACCAAATACAATGCATTTATTCCCCAAGGTAGTATCACCTCCCACCTACTCGTGATCTGTTAGAGTTCTTTACTCCTAACACGGTCCTTCAGTATCACCTCCCACGTACTCGTGGTCTGTTAGAGTTCTTTACTCCTAACACGGTCCTTCAGTCACATAGTATGAAACAGGGATAAGAATAAGAAAACACACACAGTGTGTACAACACAGGAGAAGCCAGCCATACCTGCCTTAGTACATTGCATGCCTCACATCTGCTCCTTGGCTTCACAGTTGTCTGGCTTCCGCCCTTCTTCCATGCTGGTCCAAATCAGCTTTCATTCTGTTACCCCTCCACTCAAGGACCTACAGTGCATTCCTACTAATCAACCACATTGAATGTGAATTCCTCCAACTGGCTTGGGAGGCTTTTAACTGACTTGTTCTGCCCGCCCCTAATCTCTCCGATCTCTTCTCTCCTTATTTTCCTCTCTAGCCAAGCGACTATGCTTATCGACCTGTGCATATGGCTTGCTTATTTCCATGCTCGCTCCTTGTCTTTGAACACATCCCACTCCTCTCTGCTAATTCATGCCTATCACTTCAAGATCCAGCTCAAAACACCCTCTCGAGGAAGCTAGTTCTGCTTTAACTCCTTCTCGCTCTTTTCATTCCATATTCCAAACCATATTTATCTATGACATTTACTTCATACTACTTTTTTAGAAAGAGATGTATTTTAGTTTTATATTTGTGTGTGTGTACATGTGGCTTCCCCAAGAGGGTGAACCTGATTCCAGAGTTATGTAGGTGCTCTGATGCTATGTCAAGGTATTTCATGGATGCTTGTGATTCTAACCACCCTGATAAGAATGTAGTTTCTCTGAAATGCTCATTCATGCTCACCACTGTGGGTGGGTCACTTCTAGAAATAAGTAGGGTGCTCCTCACTCAGGAAACAAATACTGACCCCAGCACAACCTCTTTCCTCCCAGACCTCTGGTCCCATACATAGGTTGAAGAACCTATGCTTACTCTGCTTTGTTGTATTACAAAATCATTTGGAGAAAATTAAAATTAAATAAATCCTGATGCTCAGGAAGTACTCCTAACCAAAGAAATCATTCATTTTAGCTGGGCAGTGGTGACACCTTTGATCCCAGCACTCAGGAGGCAAGAGGTGGGCAGTTTTCTTGGGAATTCAAGGCCAGTCTGGTCTACAGAGTGAGTTCTAGGACAGCCAGGCCTATATAGAGAAATCCTGTCTCCAAAAGTGGGATGGGGTGGGGTGTCAGTTTTCAGAGTAGGGCCCAAATTTCTTTCTCTTTGAAAACCTTAAAACGGCTCATAGAATTTCTATTGTGCTAGTGATGTGGAAAACTCACTCATGAAATATTGAAGGTTGAAAAAAAAAGGTGAAAGCTGTTTTTCTGTTTTCAACCCCTTCTATGTCTCTGTGAGCCACGCTTCCCCTGCGTGCCTTGTCTTTCCTTTCCTTCCCAGTTCATTTGGCTTTTTACCCAACGACATATGAGCAGAGGCTCAACCAAATGGCTGGGAAAGTGGCCACAACCCAATTAAACATCAGCACCAGGCAGGTTCCCAAACCAATGGGAATCCTGTGTATCACAGGTGGAAAAATTAACATATGAAATCTTCCCGGGTTTTACAAACACAAAAAGAAATGATTGGTTCTTTTAGAAACAGCAAAACACACCACCACTTAATCTGTTAACTATATGTCCGCCTAGGAAAGCCTTTAAGAAATAAAAGCCGCACCTCCCTCTGAGAGCCTGTGCCAACTGGCAGGAAGGCCTGCCCCCTGCCTACACAGGTCACTGTATTCAAACTGGAGAACTCTGGAGGAATGGCTGACCATTGCTGCCAGACTTCTGCAACAGATGCTTGCCAGTCTGAAGGTTTTGATCTACGGGGAAGGTTCTGAGGTTCTAGGAGAGCTGGACTCTGGGAGATGAGATGGGACATTGGCTCTGATTGTTCCTCCACTCCCCAGAACCACTGGGTTCATGCACAGATATACACCTCTTACATAGCTCAAAGTGGGTGTTCCCCAATCAATATACATGTGAGATGGGCAGAGATGGGTTAAAGCATTCATTTCTTTCATCTCTGAGGCAGACAGACAGGGCTTAAAGTGGCCAGATTTCCTCTCTGAGGCTGTTCCATATATCTTCAGTGAGTGTGACTTTCTTTTTCTTTTCCCTTTCTTTCTTTCTTTCTATTTTTTTTTTTTTTACATTTTGCAGTGATAGAGAAGGAATCTTGCCCATGCTAGCCAAGTGCTCTATTACGGAGCTTCCTCACCAGCCATAAGTACCAGTTTCAGCTTTCTCTGCCTTGCATTTGTGTCTCAAGATGAGAGCACTTGGCTACTGGGCCAGTGCCATGCCTGCCTGTCTGTTGCCATGTTCCATGCCATTGGTGGTCATGGACTCTAACCCTCTAAAACTGTAGGTGACACGTACATGCATTCTTTTATAAATTTTCTTGGTCATACTATCTTAATGACAACAATAGAAGAGTAACTAAGGAGTACTAATGAACCATCTTAGGTGACCTAAGACCTAGATGATGGAGAAAGAAAAGATGAAGACAAAGAGTTTTAATGGAGAAGCCACTGTAGACTCTCTGAGCCTCACTTCACAGGCTCCAGATTTTTTTCCTTGTCCCTCAGGGCTGGAAAGAAGCAGCACCTCAGAGTAGGGCTCACCTTGGCATCCATGATGCTGGTCTCCACTCGGGCCACGCCCTGGTTCTCCCGGAACAGCTGGATCTTGCTGATCTTGCTGAACTCGGACAGCACAGTGGTGAGGTTGGTTTTGAGGTCAATAACATGGCTGATGCCATGACGGGGTCCCACCAGGAGAGTGGTGGCTGACTGCTTCTCGTCCTAGGGCCCAAGTGTGCCAGGCAGACAATATTCACAAACAGAAGTTAGGAGAAAGTCCAAGAATAGGCAATGAGGAAGAGGAAATATGTAATATGTTGGTTCTGCTGGTGTGGGGGGGAGGTGGGGGAAGGGAGGAGAAACAGCTGAGGCCCAGTGCCAGGGTTACAAAGACAACCTTGAGAGGAAAATGGTCTGGAACCTCCCTAGTACAGTATCCTAGATCCTTGGCCCAAATCACACCTTAGCTACAGCAGTAAGTTAAGTGGGCAGCATCAGGGCTGACTCTAACAAAATCCTGAGGTAAGTGAAGTACGTTCTTTCTGGTGCCTTTGGAGAACTTTCCCTCATCAAGCCCTGAGGTACTTTTCACAGTGCTTTCGCCTGACTAGGCAGCATTATGTCTGTCTTTTTACCCACCCTCCACCAATTTGCACTTCTTACCCAGTGCCAAAGCCAAAGTGAAAAAATAACTTTGCCTAAGGCATTCATGGTTGTTTAGGTGCTTAATGAAGGGCTCCCTAGATTTACCCTTTAATAGGTACTCCAGCAGCCTTGATTCAAAGGAATGACCAATAGGCATTTGAGCAATGTCAGGCTGGTGGAAGAGATTTGAGGGTATGTGTGGGGGTGAAGGGAAGGGCCAGTGGCTTTCAGTGATCTATAAATTCCAGTATGCCTGCTTCTAGGTCTGACAGAATTAATTCCCTTAAATGGGGCTGACAAACTCCTTGAAGCCATCAAACTTGGGCCTTCTTCTGGCCCACCCCGGCTATTAACATCGCCCTGGGAACTTCTTATGTCTGCCTACAGGCACTTTGATAAGCACATTTTCTCCAGTGTGCCATGCTAGCAACACAGTGTGTTCTGCAGAGCGTGACAAGCACCTGGAGCCAATCAGTAAGATGATTTGAATTTCCTTTTACCAGAGTCAACCAGACTGGAGCAGTCTTAGGGATAGCGTCAACTGAGCCCTGCCCCAGAGCATCACTGTGCACTGCAGGTTCTGTGTAGGCAGGGGACAGTATGGAGACTCGGGGAAAGCTGGACTAGGGGACTATGGAAGTTATGTGTATTTAGAGGCAAACACATAGGTTATGGGTTGGCAAACTATGGCCCATGGGCCAAATATGGCCCATCACCTGTTTCATATGCCTTAATGGTTATAAAAATAAAATTTTAAAACATTTTTAGAAGTTTGGAAAGAAGTAAAAAAAACCCCATATTTTTGACACATGAAAATTCTATAAAATTCAAATTTCAGTGTCTCTAGTTATTGGCTCAGTGTGATACCCATTTGTTAATACATTATAGTTGTTTTCATGCTAAGACAGCAGGGCTGACTGTCTGCTACAGAGATCCATTTGATCCACCAACAAAAGGCAAGCAGATTTTCTATCTGGCCCTTTACAGACAAACCCTGGAATATAGGAAGGAAACAAAAGGATTGATAAAGGGCATTGAAAGCAGATGTAGTTGCCCTCATTATCTATAGGGGATTGGTTTCAGGACTCTGTTGTAGGTATCAAAATCCCTGGGTGATTAGTTCTTATATAAAATGGCATAGCATTGCATATCATCTGCACATATATTCTTGTGTAGTTTTAAGAAAGGGTCATATAATATATATTTTAATATTATGTACAATATTATATATATACATATATATCAAGGATGGCCTCAATCTTGTTCATGATCTTTGTTCTTCAGCCTCTAGAGTGCTGGGATTATAAGCATACGTTATCTACCCTTATGCATGCTTTAAATCTCCTTAAGATTATTTACAATACTTAACACAGTACAAATATTGTGTAAATAGTTGCTATACTGTTATGTCTAGAGAATAATGACAAGAAAAATGTCTATACATGTTGAGTACCAACACATTTCTTCTTAGGCTATTTTTAATTTTCAGTTGGTTGAATCTAGATGTAGTGGATGGTTTGAATATGAGAGCTAACCAATTTTGTCCCTTCAACAAAGGGCTGGTTCCTGCCCCAAACTGTTGTAGAATATTATTTTAAGATGTGTTACATTTGTTTGTGTTGCAAAACATTTTTTAATGATGCAAAGATGGGCTACATTCTTTTATGATGCATTTGTTTAGCTCTGTGAAGCTGTGTTACTTTGTCTAAAACTCCTGATGGTCTAATAAAGAGCTGAAGGGCCAATAGTGAGACAGGAGAAAGGATAGGAGGGAGTGGCAGGCAGAGAGAATACAGAGAAGGAGAAATTTGGGAGATGCAAGAAGGTAGAAAGAACAAGAGAACAAGGAGAGAAGGATGCTAGGGGCCAGCCACCCAGCTATACAGTCAGCAACAGAGTAAGTAAGAAAGATATACAGAAATAGAAAAAGGTAAAAGCTCAGAGGCAAAAGGTAGATGGGATAATTTATGTTAAGAAAAGCTGGTTAGGAACAAGCCAAGCTAAGGCTGGACATTTATAATCATGTGATTTATTTGGGAACTGGGTGGCAGGCCCCACAAAAAAGATAAAAAAAAATAACCAACAACACCCAATCCAATGATCTCACTGACCAGGCCTACAGTGTTGAATAAAACACCAGTGAAGGTCGGAAGTTCATTCAGAATTCGAAGGTACTGGAGCTTTGCTTGAACTGCGGAGCCCTGTGGAAACAACCCACCTTGAAATAAGAATCCAGAGAAACACAGAAAAAAGTCCCCATCCTCTAACACCTCTTATGGCAGGTACTAGTCATCAGCCTACTCTGGAAATGAGAAGGGCCTGGGTGAAGCTAGAAGGAAGTTCCAGTTTAGGTGGCTCTCACTTTCAGCATTCCACTTACCCTTATAAGCACTCCTCAGACCTCTTGATCACAATACCTAAATTATCAGTCAAATCTGTTTGTTCTTGCATTAATTCAAACACTTTGTCCCACCTCTGACATCCATCTAATCCATGCATCTCTCCTAAATTCCTTCAGAACCTTAGTGTCTCACTGCCTCTGCCGGATGCAATCATGGGGTTCCACTTGGTGCTTTCATACTGAGCACCCCCAAGTTTTAAGCCTATTCTTTATCTTGGCTTCTAGGTCTCTGTCATCAAGTCTGGGGCAACTGAGCTATAAACCTGTGAGGGACACAGGGCTCTGGGTATCCTCTCATCTGAGGGCCATCAGTCACCAAATCATATTTATTTTACACCCTCACTTTCTTCCTATAAGATTGCTTTGACAATTCTTCCTATGTCGGGGCTTTGGGTATCCAACTTCTTTCCCTCAATTACCTCCACCTAGTATTAGTGGGAACATCCTAAACCATAGTAAATTTAATCATATCAGCTTCTTGCTTCAACTCCTCCATGGCTCCCTGCTGCCTATGGGACTGTGGGTAACCCCTTTCTATGGCATAGAAAGCCCTTCAAGAACTGGCTTCTACGAACCTCTCTATTCTTCCTCTTGTCTATACCTCCACCAGCTTTGTGTTTCTTATATTCTGTAGCTTGGCATAGGCTGAACCATTTATGTTCTTTCCCCTGCTACCATGACTTCCTGGTGGAGAAAAGTCTTCCAAACAATTCACCTAGACGAGCTCCTATCTGTCTGTCTTTCAAGTCTCAGCTATGGCACTAAATATACCAGTTCTTTCTCTCCTAGCATGGGCTTGGCATCTGGCTCTCCCGAACACTCGCAGAGTAACAGTCCCCACTGCTTTGTGTTGGGAATTATGGTTTTATTTCCCTACTTGACTATACCTGACTCAAGAGCTAAAACCAGGCTTTCTCCATCAGAGCAGTGGGGTGCATAGAAAAAAAAATCTTTGCAATGGAGATGATGGTGAGCACTGGTGCTCTTAGCCAAGAGGAAAAAAACCCAATCTGATTAAACATGCACAGTAAGGTGGGAATGGCTTAGTTCTCCGGGGAAATTTGCATCTTAAAAGGGAAGCTAGTTGGTAATTCAAGAAATCTGGAATGGGTGGCATATATGGGGGTGATTGTGTCTCCTGTCTACATCTGCATGCTGATTCTAGTATTTGTCACCATCCTCCAGCCTCTTGGGCAGGAAGCACAAACAGATGGAGTCTTAGCAGTCTTAGAAGGCCCAGCAGGGCCAGGGGAGGTGGGGGAAAGAAGCCTCTCAGAGGCAAGCCTGGTGTCTCCTAGAATTTAGAAGACAGCTCAGCAGTGGTCCTTGCTCTGTGTTGGGCTTTTATCTCCTAAGAGTCCCTATTTTAGGACTGATGGATTAGAAGGCTAGTGAGGAACAGAGCAGTCACTCTCATGAAAAGCACAGGCGCTAATGTCTTCCACAGGACAGGTTCTCCTAATTGCTACTAATTGGTGAAAGATCCCAAGAACGACTTTCCTTATTGCTCCTTTGCTTGGAGGACACAGTGGCTTGCAGTGATATGTTGCTGAGTCTATGTGAGCAAAGTTTGGGTTTGAAGCAAGCTCCTTTATATAACTGCCTCACACCTGGCCAAGCCAGATGTGTACCTGAGTCGGAAAAAATGATGGAATGTGCACCCATTAGAGAGTTGCGGAGTGTGCACCCAAGTCAGAAAGAGTGGTGGAAATCCCCAGAGTACCACCCAGGACCCTTCTGAGGCCTCTAGCATTTCAACATGGTGCCCACTGGCTTCCCCTGGGTACCTTGGTGCTGCTAGAAGGGTGCATTTGGTGAGCCTTTAGTTGTTGAGAGAGAGATTTCCGAAGATTCTTCTCTTTGATACCCTGCAGGAGGGAGGGGGGAAGAAAGGGTTCCAGGCCCCACTCCTTCCTAAAAACAGAAAAAAAGCATGAGATTAGTGGGAGAGACAAAAATGGGATCAAGGGAGGGAGATGGTAAGAAAGAATCTGAGTAACTCTGAGAGGCAGAGATGGAGAAACAGAGTCTAGGAATAAGAAAGAAGGATAAGGACAGGTAAACTGTGGCCATGAGTATCCAGTAGAAACTATAGGTGTAAAACATGATGGACTAGGCATCAGGAATTCAAATTCTTACCCCCATAGATGGCTATGACCTTGAAAAGCAGAGCGCAGCTCAACAATTGAGCCTTCTTATAGACAGCTATTTGTCCCCTCCAGAAGAGCCCTTTCCAACTCACTCCACATTCTTGAGTGTGATCTTCTGACTAGGCCGAGTAGCTGAGACAGTGATATAGATGTGGAGGGCAGCAAGGCCCAAAAGCATCTCTGGCTTGGGGTCCATTCCAAATCGTTCTCTGATAACATCATTCCGACTCTGTGAGAAAGGGCAGACCAAATCCATCAGTTAAAGGAGACATTGCTTCCCTTCCTGCTTCCTAGCTATGCTCTTGGATCCCAGAAAACAATCATGCCACCAGCAAGACATAATGGATCAAGTGAAAGAGAGGGGTATTTCCCTTAGGGAAGGGACAACAAGGGGGCCTCAGGTCACAGAGACACTATGTGCTTGATTCAGGAATATTAGAGTCTCTTCCCAGTGGCAGGTCACATGACAGCAAGACACAGCGGGCAGAAAAGTTCACATTCCTGTGCAAGTGAGACCTGGCTCATTCCCTTTCTTTCTTCTGCCCTTAAGGTTCCTGTATTCAACCGCTAGCCATACCAGGCTCTTCTAATAGTCTAGATGAGAACAAGGAAAGAAAGACATGGGGAGAGGCTCTCTGTGGGGTTCTGAACCAGAAGCCCATGATGGGAGGAAGTTTGCAGGATGGAACAGACATTCTGTTCCTTGAGATCCAAAGGACAAAAACATTGATGTGTCAGTATGCCTTATGTCTTCTTAGAGAGAATACTTTGTAGGTGATAGTCAAGGGTATGATAACCTTCCAAACTCTTTAGGGTCAGCACCCCAGCTATCAATGACCCCACGTTCATTGGAACAGTTTTCCTTTGGTTGAGACTGTAATGCCAACAGGACTTGGAACTAGGGAGCCACAATGGTATCACTACAGCAGAGGAAAGGAGCAGAAAGAATACTTTAACCAAGAGTGGTGGCTCATGACTATAAATTTATACAGTACTTTGGAGGCTCGGGCATGAGAATTAGAAGCCCAGCTTGGGCTACACAGTGAGTTCTAGGCTGGCCTGGTCTATACTATAGATCAAGACTGTATCAAAAGGGAGGTGAGTGACAAAAAATGAACACATAATGTTTTATCTATACAGAAAATCTAGTAGAATCCACAAAAAACCCCACTAAAACTATTTGCTGAGTACACCAAAGTTGCAAGGCACAAAATCACTGTAAAATGTATTTTTACATTCTAGCAACAAACAATTGGAGATTGAAATATGAATCTAAATTATTGCTGGGTATCGTGGCTCATGTCTATTATCCCAGTACTTGGGAGGCTAAGGTTAGAAAGATAGCTCATTAGTTCAATAATAGCATGGGCCACACAGTTCTAGACCAGCCTGAGTTATAGAATTAAACTATGTTTCAAAAACAGCAGCAGCAACAACAACAAAAATAAAAATCATTTATTACAGCATCAAAATAAGAAATAATTAGAGATAAATCTGACAAAATATGTGAAAAAAATCATACACCAAAAATCTTATAAAACACTGCTGAGGAAAATTAAAAACCTCAATCAGTGTAGAAATACTTTGTTCATGGGCTGGAAGACTCACTATTGTTAACATATCAACTCTTCCTTAATCAATCTACAGATTCTACACCATTCCAGTCCAAATCACGGCAGGATTTTTAGTAGAAATTGACAGGCTGATTCTGTAATTCCCATAAAAAATAAAGAGGACCTATAATACATAAAGATTTTTCAAGAGAAGAACAAACTCGGGGACAAACGCTACTTGATTTTAAGATTTATTATAAAGCTCTAGTTATCAGTAAAGTGTGTGATTGGCATAGGGATAAATAGTTAGATCAAGATAATGGAATAGAGGTTCAGAAATAGATCTACAGATACACAGAGAACTGCTTTCCCACTAGATCTAGATATGTTTTTATTACTTACAGACTGCTTTTAACAAAAGTGTGAAGATGATTCAGTGAGGAAATAATAGGCTTTTCAATGAGTAGAGCCTTAACAACATTGTATCTGTATCTATATGCCACCACCATCTCATACACACACACACACACACACACACACACACACACGCACGCATGCATGCATGTACAATATACTGTATATATATATATATATATTAGATATAATACCAGAAATGCTATCTGTAAAAGAAAAGATTAACAACGTGGACTTCATCAAAATTCAAACATCTGCTCTGTGAAAGACACTGTTTAGAGACCAAAAAGACCAGACACAGACTGAGAGGAAATAATTGCAAATAACATACCCAACAAATGACTGTTTCCAGAATACATAAAGAACTTTCAAAACTTGATAATAAGAAAACAAATAACCAAATAAAAAGGCAGGCAAATGATTTGGACAGACATTTCATCACAGAAGATGCACAACAGTGAACACACAAAAAATTATCCAACACCATTAGTTATTAGAAAAATGCAAGTGGAAATCTTAAAGAGATACTGCTATACAATATTAGAATGACTAGAGTGAAAAAAAAAAAGACTGACTATACCAAGAGTTGACAAAACTGGAGAAGCTAGAACTGTAATAGGTGATGGATAGGAATGTTAGATGGTACCACCACTTAGGAAAATCGCATTCAAATTTCTTTTAGAAAACTAATCAAACCATTCCTTTATTAGCTATTTACCCAGGAGCAAAACAAGAACAAGCTCACATCTATGCAAAGACATGGACATGAATACTCATAGAAGTTATGTTTGTAATTTCATAAATCTGAAAATACCCCAAATGTCCATCAACATGTGTAACTAATTCTGGTACCATGAATACAAGAAAAATGGCTGGCTGGTGGTGGTATACCCCTTTAATCCCAGCACTCTGGAGGCAGAGGTAGGTGGATCTCTGTGAGTTCAAGGCCAGTCTGGTCTACAGGGTGAGTTATAGGACAGCCAGGACTACACATAGAAACCCTGTCTTAAAAAGTAAACCAAACCACAGCAACCAAACAACCAAACAACAACAACAAAAACGAGGAAAATCAGCCAATTCAAAATAAGTGTATATATTGTATGGTCTAATTTACATAAACTCTGGGAAATGAAATCTATTGTGACAGAAAGCCAGTCAGAGGTTGCCTGGAGGATGAGTTACAATGGAGCCTGAGGAAATGTCAGTGAATATTGGATATGTTCAATATTTTGATTGTGGTGATGGCTGTGGGTGACAATTTATCATAGTGTTCACTTTGAACATGTGCAGTTTTTTTTTATGTGCCAATTGGATCCCAGTTAAAAAAACAACTGAATTTTTTTTCAAAAGGAAGAATCTAGATGAAGTCCATATTATCATAAAGTGGAGAACTATTCTGGGCACAATCTTGTCATTAAATTCCAAAATATGAGAAGAACCAAGGCAATCCCCAGAAGATTGAATGAAGAAATTCAGGACAAACAAAATGAGCGCTAAACTAAACCACACAACCCATTGTTGGAGGTCTGGCAAAGGAACTGGAGGCTGAGAAATGTTCTTAACATTTTAGGTTGTCAGAAAGGGCAGAAAGGACAACTTCGGTGTCTCTCATTGCAGTCCCAGGTGACACCCTTGGAGACAGATAAGTTTGGGTTTTTTCCTCATCAAGTGCTGCATATGTCCTATGGGTACCTAAGACACAACATGGCCTAAGATGAACTTACCCTGTCTCCAAGCTCATGGCGCCGCCTTTGTTCCATAACGTGAGGACTCATGCCTCAGCTAATGAAAGCCTTTATATCTTTCTGGAATCCCACTCCGAATACCCCACTGTTCACAGCCCTGATTCTGGACATCACTTTTCCTTTGGATAATGACCAGAAGACTCTTCTTTTAGCACTCTCCACTCCTCAGCAAGATTTCTTTACCCTGACTGCTTATTAGAATAAGTTAGATAATTAAAAACAAACGCCAATGTTTCTAGATGTTTATAAAGCCTCCTAGATAATTTATTTCAAAAAATATTTTATGTGTGTATGTGTTTGCCTGCATAATTGTCTGTATGCCATATACATGCTTAGCCCTTGGATCCCATGGAACTGGTGTTATAGATGGTTATGAACCCATGTGGGTACTAGGAATTGAATCCAGGTTTTCTCAAAGAGCAACTGATGGATGCTCTTAACCACTGATCCACAACCAGCCCCCTCCCAGATAATCCCAATGTTCAGGCAGGGTTAAGGAACCACTGTTCTAATGTGGTTTTACTATCTCAAAAGCTTTGTCATGGGGGGAGGTATTAAATTCTCATGGAGAACTGGATGTGGTGATGCCTGCCTATAAACCCAGCACCTGGAAGGTAGTGGCTGGAAAATCAGAGGCTCAAGGTTATCCTTAAGCTACATAGTTCATTTGGAGTCAGCCTGAGATACCCAGGATCCTGTTTTGTTTTGTTTTAATCTTATTTAGCTTGTTAAAACTAATCATTGGGATTAGGCCCAAGAATTTGCATCTCTAACAAGTTTCCAGTTGATGATGTTGTTGGTTCAGGGCCCACATTCTGAGAAGCATTGCCCAGCTTCCAGAATAAAGTCTGCTCTTCATGGCTTACCAAGCATTCACTCCCTGGTTCCCAGATCTCCAATTTCATTTTCTATTGCTTTTTACATTATATCCTGTACTGAAGCTGCAATAAATCACTTGCATTTTTTTCTGGTCATCATGCCTTTGAAAATGCAGGGGCTTTTGCTTGGAACATGACCCCTCTTTTCCATCTTACTATGTAGCAAACATCCACTCACTCTTTATAGCTAAGGGTATACACATATATTTTTCTCTTTGAAGCCTCCATTGTCTTGCTCTCATGTAGGGCTGTCAGACTGCTCCCTGAGTATCATTATTGACAATGAACCCTGTTGTGGTTATATTTACGAATATATGAACTCTAGTGAGTGAAGTCTATCTTTTCTGTCCCTCTGATTGTCAGGACCCAGCAGAGGACTTGACCCAGGATATAGACTTAATAAATATTTGTGGTTGGAGTTAGGTCAGAACCATTTCCTTACTGAACCTAGGTTTTGAGGGTTCATGCATGGAACAGAAAAGAGCTTGTTAAACCCTGGGATTCTATGAAAGCATCAGAGTTCCTGAGATTGCTTGTTTCTGAAACCTGATGGGCTCTGGGTGGACAAATAGATGGGACTTTGACAGTCAAATCCAAGTCATCGACCAGCCAACTTAATGGTGGACTACAGTCTTAGCAAGAAAGGAACAGGCCTTCAGAGCAAGCTGAATGTTGATGTTACATTGCAACTTCATTGTGATGGCAGAATAGCCTGCCTGTTTGTGCACTAGTCTATCTATGTGTTTCAGAGCCAGACTCTACCTGGATGTATAGGTACTCAAAAGCAGCAGGATCCCGACGCAGTAGCTCCACAGGGTCTTTGGGAAAGAAGCTAATTCGAAAGAGGCATTTCATCCCATGATAGTGTGTCCGCTGTACGACCTGAAACCCAGGAGGAGAGAGTGGAGAAAAAACATAGAATCAATGATGGTGAAGTGGCAGGTGGTTTGGTGGCTTCTTAAAGTAGGCTTAGGAATGAGCTAGGCTGTAGATGTTTCATACCTGACAAATTCATAGAGTATTCCTCTCTCATCCCAAATTTTACTTTTCCTGGTTTCAGTTACCCATGAACAACCTCAGTCCAAAATAAAAAAAAGAATTCAAGAAATAAACAATTCACAACTTTTACTATGGTATAGTCTTATAATTACCCTATTTTATATTGTTAATTTGTCATTGAAGCTTTTTTTTGAGACAGGCACTCACTTTGTAGACCTGGTTGGCCTGGAACTTGCTATGTAGACAGGCTGGCCTTGAACTCATAGAGATCTCCCTTCCTCTGTTTCCTGAGTGCTAGTATTAAGGGCATGTGCCACTAAGCCTGGCTGTGATGAGTATTTTTAATCATTTTTCAACATGATCTTTATCAAGAATGAGGTCTACACTGTAGCTCATGCCTATAATCCTAGTACTTGAGAGGTTGACACATGTTTGAGGGTAGTCTGGGATACATAGCAAGACCCTGTTGTTTCATTGCTCCTAAAACCAACTGAGTCTCAGTACTAAATGGAAGTTAGGGAGAGAGAGCTCCTGAGAATGTATCAAATTCTTCTTGCAGACAGGTTTAGCATCTAACAGACTAACTGATGCTTAGAGAGTTCAAATCAAAGACTGAAAACTTCATTTGGAGATACAGATGAAACATGCTGGCAATATATTGGTAATTGTTGAAGCTGGAGATGGCCAATAGGTTATTATATGATATTCCCTATATTGTGTATGTTTGAAAAATTTTATAATAATGAAGTTTGAAATCCCACTTGGAACAAGAAGCTAGTTTGACTCAGAGGATTGTTTGATAGGAAGTGCTTTAGCTCCCAACTTTTTCTCTCCTACCTAGAGTATATTTGAGCTGAATCTTTCTTTTGAAAAATTCTTTCTTTTCTGTGTATATCTGATTTATTTATTTTGAGACAGGGTCTAATATGTCTAAGGCTGGCATTGCACTTAAATTTGATGTTTACTGAAGGATGACCTTGAATTTCTGATCCTCCTGCCTCTACCTCCAAAGGTTGGAATTATGGGTGCGTATCACCATACCCAGTTTATATAGCAATAGGGATCAAAAGAGTCTGATGTATACTTGCCAAATAGGCTACCAATGAGCTTCCTCTCAAGCCTTGTTTCTTTGCTTTGTGGCCCCAGCTACTGTAGTGCTCTTTATGAAGCCCAGGCTGACCTCAACATCCAGGTCCTCTTGCTTCAGATTCTCATGTACTAGATTCTAGGAGTATGCTGTCTTGCTGGGCTGGAGCTATGAGTTTTGTTTGCCTTCCATACACTTTCTAAAAGCTATTTTTTCTTACTGCCTCCCTTCAGCTCTTTCCCACCCTACCAAGGAATGCCAGTTTGCCTTGCTCACCTCTCTGATGTTTCCTGGTGGTCGATATGGGTGAAATCCAATATAGAAATCCTCTCTATAGAAATATAGAGATTTCAATTCTTTTCCTATACAGTGCGGCTAGGAGGATGAGATACTTAGTCCCTCTCTACTTGGGAATGTGATGGAGATGATGTACTACCTGTTGTTGGCCCTACGAAGTTCATTCCCAACTACCACCCAGTTCTAGTTCTGACCTTTCCATATCACAATCCTCATCAAAGAGGTCAAGTTTCAGAGGCTGGAGAGATGGCTCAGCGGTTAAGAGCACCGTCTGCTCTTCCAGAGGACCCGGGTTCGATTCCCAGCACCCACATGGCAGCTAACAACTGTCTGTAGTTCCAGTTCCAGGCAAACACCAAGGCAAATAAATAAATAAAGTTTTTTTTTTTTAAAAAAAAATAGAAACATAGAAGGAAAAAAAGGAGCTGGCCCAGATGACTCTACTCACAGCCTTCACGAAGCTATCTCTGGCTACCCATGACCCCACAGAACTAACTAAGCAGCAGAAATTAAAAAATAAATAAATAAATAAAAAGAGGTCAAGTTTCTTCTCAGGAAGCAGAAGGGTCTAGCAGGCAGTTTTCCAGGAAACAGGAGTCTTGCCAATAGAGACCAAGGCAAATAAATGCCTTTGTTAGGTCACAAAGTGCATTGCCAAAGGCTTTCTAGAGATGGATAGTAAGCCCTTCAGTTAAGGCTGGCTGTGTCTTGGAGAAATATTGATGTACAAGTCCTTTGATTCCACTCACAGCAGTATACATACATACATACATACATACATACATACATACATACACACAAACACATATACTATATGTACATAATACACACATACAATAATATGCATACATACATATACATACACAATACAAACACATACATATATACATACATATATACACACATTTATACACACACATACATACACACACACTCACACACACACACACACACACACACATATATATATACACAGAACTGTAACTCCTGGGAGCTGTTTGACTACATTGTGATAGATTTTCTAGTTAAGCTGTGTCTTGGGTGATCTCTAGCACTGGTTAGTTGCATCAACAAAGCCAGGATAAAGGGGTGACTTACATAAGCCAGGGGCTGCTTGTCCTGGAGAATCAAGAACTTGTGATTCTGTTCTGGCCCAATGTACTCAAGGACAAGAGCAAAATGCTCAATGTACCTTAGGGAGAGACGGTCCTGTAAAGTCACCATCACATCCTGCAGAAAAAAAGAGCCTTGAGAGGGGACATCTTTTCTCACTCTGAGTGACTCAAAATAATGAATACATGAGGAAATATTGGAAATCAAGCACAATAGTCACATTAAAAAGGCTTTGTGGTGGCCCAAATACTGAGTTCTGGGACCAGTAAAGGGCCTGGTGAGTGTTGCCCAATGGCCTGTGCCCTGGGGGAATATCAGAGGTTCAGGAGATGAATGTATGTGTCCCTGAATTTTCTCTGGCTAAACATTTGGTAAATGAATGATTCGTTCCTTCTGTCTCTTCCTCCCTCCTCTCTCTCCCTCTGTTAGATAAATCATTTTCTGAATGCTTATGGAGTTCAGGTACTGTGTCGCTTCCTCCTCTCACCTCTCTTAAGTCAAAATGTCCATTTGGGTTTGTCTGTCAACTCTTAGGAATGAGCAGAAGCCCAAGCTACGTTTCTGTGATTAAAAAGTATACTATTTCTGGATGCATAATCTAAATCAAATGACTTGAGCTACTGGAAAAATGTTCATTTTTGGCCATAGCTAGCTTTTATAGACGATCAATTTAGCAACTTGAAAAATATGTCCACAAAGAGGAACAATGCCACGTGTCTGGAGTACAGTCATAGATCTGACTACTTTTGGGCTCCGTCTGCTCTGCTGCCCTACTTTTAATACTAGGGCATCTGAGAACATATTGGTGGGAGCTGCCCAAATGTCAGTTTTGAAGCATCTGCCATCTATTGCTGTGGCTTCAGCATCCAAACTGCAGTGTGTACGTTTACAAAGTCAGCATGTTTCAACCCCCCAAAGGCTGGAGGGAAGCAGACAGACAGAGCTGCCAAAGTCTATGTGAGATGCTCAGTCATTTGAACAGAGGGCTGCAAAGTGCTGCGTACTTGACAGGATCTCTTTGTGCTATTCATGTAGTCACAGAGGCTTGAGTGTTACTAGAACCTTGGCATAGATAGATCTGGTTTCATTTGCAATTAAGTTACATTGAGATTGTAGACAGCCAAGTCAGTGGTTTGTCAAGTGGTGTTAAATGTGTGGGGCCTGTTTGCCACAAGTGGCTTGGAAGCCTATCAAAGTTCTAATGAATAGTCATGCACCTGTCCTGAAGTGCAGAGTGAACCCGAGTGTCACAGGTTGGCACTGCCTGGATGCCACCATGGAGGTGGCAATGTGCGCTAGGGAGTGCTCTGAGCCTCTAAGAGGAAGAGAGGTTGGTCAGTGCTCTAGGGTATTGAGAAATCGGCAATGAGGATAGTAACCCATGAAGAAACACCAAGAATGATTCTGGCAACCGGGGTGGCCTAGTTCTGTCTCAACATCTCCTTTCATAGCCCAAGATCCTCCATAGCTGAGACTATGCCATAACTTCTTAAGGAATATACTTGGGTCTTAGTCTCCTTAGCAATACCTACCTAGGCCTAAGCTTTCCAAAGAAATTTTGGGTAAAATAATTTAAGCATTCAGGGACTGTTCTGTTTCCTAGAGGATGCTTAGCATCTTTTTCTTCTCTTCCTTATTTCCTTTCCAAAGGGTCTCCTCTTGAAGCACAGGCTGGCCTTGAACTTATAATTCTCTAGATTTAGCCTTCTGAGTACTTGGCTTATAGGCTTGTGTTATTGTGCCTAATGGAATTCTATATTTATAGGGTCATCTTGGCCTTTGCATGAGAACCACAGGACAGCTGTAGGCAAAGTAGGTTTCCTGGGCAGGTGTCATGACTGCCCAGCAATCTGAGCAGCATTAGTTGCATAAGAACATTTATTCCTGGGATGGCATTCTCCTTCTGGCAAGAGTTCAGATGAACCAGGGATAGATATTTCTGTCCTACTGCAGAGTGAAGCTCGGGGTAAATTGTTATCATCACCTCTACTCTTCAGGACCAAGGAATCACTAGGATTTTTTGACGCCTGGCTGAGCTGTTAAGAATCACAGTTTAGTAATTGCTCTTCCTGTGAAAAGCATAGCCAAAGGGCTGTGGCTGGACTTCTCAAATCTTGCTTCAGTGCCTAAAGATTTGTTTGTTATTTAAAAAGCAAGTCATGGCTAAGCTAATCTCCCAAGAGATCACATTTGTTTATTTCTGTGTGTAAACTTGCGTAGGTGTTATTGTATCCATATAAATCACTTTGGCTTTATAAATGGTTTAATGATCTTAACATTGCTTAGCTCCTAAGAGTCCTGAAGGACCTGGTGTAGCATGAACACAAAGTAGTTGACAAGGCAGATGTGCATTCGTGTGTGTGTGTGTGTGTGTGTGTGTGTGTGTGTGTGTGTGTGTGTATGTGTGTGTGTGCATTTTTACAATAATTAGCACACAGCTGGACATGCAATTTTGTACCAGCCTCATCTGAGGATTATACATTTTTTTGCAGCCTCACACTCCAGAGCACAGATCAAAGGCAATCTTGTTCCAGCAGTGAAGCCACTGTGTGCAGTCTTAGAAGAACACAAACAAACAGCTCCCCCAGGTGAGAGGATTCCTTATGTACCTTAACAGTGGTCCGGCCATCAAATGTGAATGACTTGATTTGCCCATTTTCTAGGAAAACTTTCAGGACATTGGGGATGAGGAGGAGAGCTTCCTTCTTCATCATTTTCTGTGGAGGCACAGGAAGGGATGGGAGGCAGAGAAAGAAGGTGAGGGAGGTGGGGAGATGAAGCGACATGAGAACAAAGAGACAGAAGAAAGACAAGATCAATAATAATGCTACGTGCAAATCAGAACAAAATCCCCAAGAAGACACTGTGCCATAGCCAAAGTCCATTTCTCACTTTCTGTCATTGTGTATTTGCATTTCACTGCAATGGGAAGCTCTGTAGCTTTTCACAGCACTGGATCAGTAGAGACCATTATACACAGCATGAATGGCTCATGAAAAGTCTTCTTTGGGACCACTTCACACACCCTAGTTTATCTCCAGATACTTCTTTACCCACCAGGTCCTTTACAAGCCCATCTTTGCCTTCAATCTGCCATTCTCTGGTGCTCAGGATGGTGCACAGAGCCTTGCCTATGTTAGGTGAGTACTCTACCCCTCAGCCACTTTGCTATCTCATTAGGCTATTTTTCTTTTCCTTTGATTTTTACAGACAGGTTCTTACCATGGTAGCCCCAGCTAGTCTGTGACTCATCAAATAGGCCAGGCTGGTCAGAAATCACAGAGATCCACCTGCTTCTGAGTCCCAAGTGCTGGGGTTAAAGGTGGGTGCCGCCATGCCTAGTTCTTTAGGTTGTTTTAGACCTGGACCCTGTCTACCTCTCTAGATTCATGTCTTACCATTGATAGAAGCCTTACTTCTTTCATGCCCCATGTCTCTCATAATTCATCATTCTGGGACCTCCTTACACCCTTCAGGGCTCTCAATGTCTTTCTCCCTGAGACACTAAGTGCTCATAGCACACACACACAATCATTGAGATAACCAAAACCACTCTCAAACGTTCCCAAAGCTCTTTTGAAAGTGGGCTTCACTGATCCTGATTCACAACCACTGGCAAAGTCCATTTCTGAACACCTGGTAATTCCTTAGCACAAGTTTTCCAGGCACAGGGCTTCATTTATGAATGGTGAATGTGAACTTCTCAATTGATAAAAACTAATTTGATAATGGCCATTCTCTCTGCCTTCCTCTTTTTCTCCCTGGCAAGCTCCTATTCAACCTTCAAAACCAAGCTCAAATAAATATTTTGTAAAGCCTTGATCCAATATCATGGAATGTAATCATTCCATTTTTTTCCAATAGCAACTTACTCCTCTGTCTGTCTGTCTGTCTGTCTGTCTGTCTGTCTCTCTCTCTCTCTCTCTCTCACACACACACACACACACACACACACTTTTTGTGATAGTCTTCCTATGTTGCCCAGGCTGACCTAAAACTCACAACTCTCCTTTTTCAAACTCGAAAGTGCTAAGATTACAATTATGTGCTACTATGCACAATCATCATTCATTCATTTACTTTTGAGACAAGGTCTTGTTATACAGCTCAGACTAATTATCTATGTAGCCTAGGCTGGTTTCTTTTGTCTTTCCCCCCTTCTGAGTATGAGGACTACAGACATATATCACCATGCCTAGCATCCAGCAATATTTAAAGAACATTTGTCATTTACAGTCAAACAGTAAACTCAGAGCACTAAGACCTCATCTAGTGATCTTTGTGGTGCCAGCAATGAATAGTATGCCGGGCATGTGGTATTGAATGAATGACTGCTAAATGCATGAACAATAGGTGCTTACTATGTGCTTACTTGAATGATGAGATTCACAAAGAGGATGCACACATTTCCTGAACCAGCAGTATCCATGTTATGCGTACTTGTAGTGTATAGATGGCTACATTTTTTATCCAAGTGGCAATCACAGAGCCTCTATTGCATACTCAACTCCTGCTGAGAACCCAGGGAGCTATAGCAAGAATAGAAGTCATGAGACAAGCCTGGTGGCACACACCTTTAATCCAATGGAGAGATAGCAAGTCTACCTTGCATTCTTGCTGCCAGTCCCTGTCATGTCTGAACATTATGGACCTCAAACAAACTGATATAAGGCAGGTGAGGCTTCTATGTAAGGCCAATTGGATCCTAAGGTTTGAATGAGATAGTTGGTATATGTTATCAAAGAAGCCTGAGTAGAATAATTCAGATCCAGCAGATGTTGTCACCAAAGTACCAAATAAGCAAGTCTTCATGAGCTTGGGTATGGTTGACAGTGGTGGGGAGCCAGGATGAAAGTTTGGAAATGGTCAAACCAAAAAGGAAAGCCATAGATATCAATTTGGAAAAGTGTGGTGGTGCTGTCCAGGCCTTTCTGATCCTGAGATGCCCCATTCCTACCAGGCCCAGAGGCCCAGCTCCCCAGGCTGATGACGCTCAGTGGTGGCAAGTTTTATTTAGCACACTGGGTTGGACTCAGATAATTACTTAATTGATTTTGCTTAAAAATAGAGTTGGCAAGGAACGCCCACAGGATTTATTTTTGTTCTGGCTGCTTAATAAAGCCTTGGAACACAAGGGGAAGGGGATGATGGGGCAGCCTGGAGTCACCTGGACTTGGACTCCGCAGGTCTTAACAGACTGCTATGGTGTACTCAGGCAGCAATAGTGAGGGTTGGAAGATGGGTGTGTTTTCTCTCCTATACAAAGAGTCTCAAGCTAAGCTTCAGGCCTGTCTGAGAGAACTAAACTCTGGATAGGTCCTAGCTGCCCTAGGCAGTTGCTATTATGGTTGAACTGGAGATAGTTCTTCATTCTGCCTGTGGCCCAGCTGCAAGCTGTAGAACTTGGAGAATGGAAAGGAGATGAAGGAAGAAAGGAGAGAAGAGTACAGAAGGGCAGGAGTTCTTCACTGAGCGTCCTGACTTTGTCTATAGTTTTGAGGTAGGTAGGATACACCTGTCCATATTTTGCAAACTCAATGCTTATGCCCTCCGGATTTTAGCAGTTCAGGATACCAATGTCTGACTCATTAATGATTTGGACCTTGTAATCCATTTCACTCTGACATTATAGTGCTCAATCCTGTTCCTTCTCCTCAAGGTTTATCAGTCCACATGGCTCTTTAACTGTTTCTTTTGAGATTGAAATGAATCCTGAGTGTTAACTAGTTCTGGTTGTCCTTTGGGCTTCCAAGTCTTCTTCACACAGGGATACTGAAAGGTGTGGGCTGGGTTTGAGGGAGACAGGCAAGGATTAAGAAGATGGACAACATCTGTGTCTGCTCTCTTTTCTTCCAGGTGGGCTCTACCTCCAAGAGCTACAAAAATGCCCAACAGCATCCTGATGATTTTCTGTGCTCATTCTGGGACTGCTGTTACTTCTTTCAACAACTGCAGCTGTACATGCATGATCAGGCTTCCTGAGAGCCCATCCGGTAACTGCCCACAAAATCACACCAGTGCCTGTTAGCTCCAGCTATCTCTACCCTCACTGGGGCATCACCAAATTTCCGCAGATTTCTGGGGTATTCTGGGCCAGAATTCATGACTACTGTACACACTGACTTCCGCTCGTCACCTACCTTTTTTTTTTTTTTTTTTTTTTTTTTTTTTTTTTTTTTTTTTTTTTTT
>PVIH01016785.1:0-44333 GCA_004025045.1 Sigmodon hispidus
AAGTAAAATGACCAGATGTGTTGGGAGGGGGAAGAGACCTTGAATAAGGATATATAGGGAAAGCTGAACACAAAGAAAATATATGTGTAGCAATCTTAATTGTATTTCTACCCTTGATAAGCCATGCTTATGATTCTTATCCTCTGTATAGTTATTGTTAACTCTTCTGCATTTTAAATTCTTTTTACTGTTTTTTTTTGATAAATACAAAATAAAGAAGAAAAAAAATAAAAAAATAAATAAATACTAATCATTTACATGATATATTGCAATTGAATATTTCCAGCAATAAAAAAAAAAAAAAAAAAAAAAGATTTCAATGGGTAACTGCTTTGAGCTCAAAAGGCTGATTCTGTAATTACACACCTATTAGAAGTCATGACCATCATGAGAATACCTGTACAAAGTAAACTGACAATGCTCCAGCATGTCTCTAATAAAATGAAACAAGTTTGTGCATATTATAATATAAAGCAAATTACAGGAATACCACACAATCCTACAGGACAAGTGGTTGTAGAAAGATCTAATCACACTTTAAAAGAAATGCTTAGTAAACAGAAAGGGGAACTAAGATCTCCAGAAACAACAGCTTCAAAGAGACATTGGACAATAGGAAAAAAACTGTTGAGTTAAATCAGTCTGTGTTCTTTAAAGATGTATTGACCTCAGAGTGGAAACCAGGATATGTGCTATGTTGGATAAGAAGTTTTGCTTTTGTTTCCACAGGAGAAGAAAAGCTATAAATAATGTTCTAATTAATAAAGATTTGATTTAAGCAAGAGAGACTCTTAATAAGGAGAAATGATAGCTCATTCGTTGATGTCACAGTGTTACAAGTTGAAAGGAAAACCCACCAAATAAGGGTTAGGGCAGGGTTCTATTTTTGTCTTTACAGGAATATAGAAATACCCATCTTCCAGAGATCAAAAGACCTTAGACACCTAGACATCTAAAGATGAAGAAAAAGCTATTCAAAGAAAAATGACCAAGCAAAGAAAAATCTGACCCAATGGTACCAATATAGTCTATGGGATAAAAATCTCACTACCTAAACATCAATATTTTTTTACTTCTCATAAAAGTGGAAGTCCTAATTAAAGCTGGCTTCAGAGTTGAAATGTTGCTTTCTTCTCTAAATTTATGCATATTGTCAAAAGAAAAATTAAAAATTTCTGTTTCATATCAGAAGAGCCACCTCGTTTGGAACAGAAGAAATCCTCTAAGTACTATTGATGTCACATTTTTCTTTCTCCCCATACTTAGACTCTTCAGACCCTTTCTTTAGATATATTTCTATCTTAAAATTTAAACTTTCTATCTTAATATTAATATTGTTTAAATTTTCCACAATGAATATGACATAACCATATTCCTCTAATAATAAAGTCCTTTTACATAGAAACAGTTTCTAAATGTCTCCTGCTATCAGCCGCTACCTCCGCCAGGACCCCAGGAGGCCTCTAAATTCATAAAAATCTGCCACCAGATAATCAGGTAATATGTATACATGCTATTGCAGATCCTCACAAAATCCTAACACTAACTCAGTAGCATGGCAAGGTGGAGGCTAGCCTGGGTTACTCTAGACCCCTATCTTAAATAGAACAAAAAAAACTACCTCCTTCTCACACCCTGTAAAAATAAATTGACCTCCTTGCCTGGAGCAAATTATAGGATGTCTTTTTGTCAGCAGTGTGATTTTTTTCCAAGTGTGTATATTCACTTTTAGTGTGTATACTCACTCACTCGTGAGTTCCCCATGTTATAGCAGTGTCTGTGGAAGCAGAGGAGAAAACTGAGGAGAGCTCACACCTCAGGAAAACAACAGAACATGAACTCTGCCCACTCCTAAAGTGACCAGACTTTGGGCACCTGTGCTTTCATAGCAGCTTATCAATTTACATTTCCCAGACATCTGGAAGAGCAACCACACCACGAAAAAGGGTGAGCTCCGAGTAAGCAAGATGGTCTGCTTTGGTAAGCAAGATGGTTGACCCCTGGGGAATTTTACCAAGAACAAAAAGCATGCTGGGTCATTTTACAAACCCTTAATCCCCTCAAGGACTAAGAGCCAGAGTTTGTCTTTTCTTCCCATTACCAAGCAAAAAGCTGAAAACAAACACATAAAATGGTAATTTTCCTCAGCTAGTCATTTCCCTGTTTTCTGGAAGTCCTTTTCAAAGTCTGGCGGTATCTTATGCAACTTGCTGACTTAGAGCAGGCTCAACTTCTCTTATGTCTGTGCATCCTTTGTTGGTTTTCTTACCCTGTCCTCACGTTGTCCCCTTGGATTCTGATCTCACCTCTTGCTCTTCCTCTTCATCTGCGCTGGTCTGTTTTTTATTGCCAGTGTGATACAACCAAGAATCAATGGGGAAGAGTATCAACTGAAAAATTAATTTCCTGGATCAGATTGGCTGGTGAGCAGATCTGTAAGAGATTATCTTGATTGACATTGATGTAGGAGGGCCCAGCAGGAGACACTGCACTATTGTTTACCCAGGAAGACTCTACTCTAGCCCAGTCATTATGCCATTTTTTCCCTTTCTCCAAAGTGGCCTGGTTTGTGTAACAATTTATAAATGATCTTTTTGTGACAGCTAAGAAAACTGAGCCTATACCAAGCTCTGATGGTGTGGGGCATGGGGCACAGGAGACTGTAGTGGGATTATGCTGTTGTATTGTAAATAATTGTCCTGCCTACTAGCTTAATAAAAATGTTGATTGGCTGAAGGCAAACAGGAAGTGTGGGCAGGGCTGCCAGACTAAGAAAGCTCTGGGAACAGAAAGAACAAGCAGAGCAGAGATGCCTGAGAGATGCCAGAGAGACCAGGGAGAATCCAGCAGATACAGAGAACAACTATGCTGCTCTGAGAAAAGGTACTGAGCCATATGGCTGAACAAGATAATCATGGGTTGAGTTAAGATGAAAGAGTTAACAAGTTATATGCCTGGGCCCCAGGTCAATCAACATAAAATTAATATAAGCATCTGTGAGTTTCTGTGGGACTGCAGGTCAGTGGGTCTGGACCACAGGCTAGACAGGCCAGAAATAATTTACAACAGGAGACACATGTGTTGTTTTGTTTTGTTTTGTTTTTTAATTGCTGTATGACTGGGAGTGAGAGACAGTCGAAGAAAGTAAGATCAGTTTCTCATCCAGCTGCTGACTTCAGAGAATGAGTTAATTGTGCCTACCTTTAAAACCCTTTCCTCCAGCCTCCTTCTACATATGCCTTTCATTTGACTTCAAGGCTGTTGTCCTGCTAGCAGTAATGATAAGTTAATTTGATTATAATTTGGATTGAGTCTTTGATCTTTTCCTGGTGGATTCAGACTCTGTAACACCTTAGATAGATGGTCCTGAGCTGTCTGAAGTAGCTGAGAGCGTAGCATGAAGGTCCTTGTGCCCACTGATCTTCATAGAGACCAGAAATGTTAAGCATGTAGAATTGTCTTTTCAATGGGAAAGATGAAATAACAAACAAACAACAAACAAAACAAAACCTGTTCTTCCATCCAGAAATCTGAGTATTAGAGGTGATTAATGGCCTGGTGATCTGTATTATCTTTTGGGCCAGGTCATATCAAGCTCCCACAACCAGGACTGGAGGTAGCTAACAGCCCAGATGACTTCTACACTATCTGTATGTCCAAGACCAGGCCAGAGTCTTCCCTAGGCCCTTAAACTAGCACAGGCAGCCTGTCTCTAGAACTCATCTTCTTGGAGGAAATGACATGCACTCTGAGTGGAGTTTTGATGTAACTTCAATTCCTTGTGCCTGGGGGACAATTACAGTTTGTTTAAATTTGTTGGGAATAAACTTCAGGACCAGACTTCCTGAAGTCTTGATTCAGACTGACGAGTTTCCATTCTCATCTCTGCGTTCACTGTCCTGCCTGGACACCTGTTGTAATATGTTTCTGGCTGGCCTTTCTGGCCTAGTCTTGAGGTTCGGACCCACTTTCAGCCCCAGTTAGCTTCAAATAATCACACACAGACTTAAATTAATTTTACACTGATTGACCTAGGGCCCTGGCATATAACTTGCTAGCTCCTTCATCTGAACTCAACCCATCTTGTTCAGCCATGCAGCTCAGTACCTTTTCTCAGAGCAGCATTTCAGCTTCTTTCCTCTGCATCCGCTGCCACCTCCTGTTTCTCTGTCACATCCCTGTGGCGTCTGTCTGTCTGTCTGCTCTGCTCTGAGATTTTCCCAGTCTGCTAGCTCCACCCACACTTCCTGTCTGCCTTCAGACAATCAGCTTTTTATTAAACCCGTAGGCGGGACAATTTAAAATGTAACATATAATCCCACTACAGATACCTGCAGAGACCCTGTTGGCTGAGCACCGGCCAGGGGGAGAGGCAGCAAACATATCCTCCGTGGTCTCTGATTCAGCCTGCTTGAGTTTCCTCCCTGACTTCCTCCAGTGATGGACTGTGTGACCTGGAAGTGTAAGCCAAATAAACCATTTTTCCTCAAGTTGCTTTTGGTCATGGTGTTTGTCACAGCGCCAGAGGTCTTTGACCTATTCCTGTGCCCTTCTTGTCTGTCAAGAGGTGAAGATCAGCTGTACTCCACTGTATTTTCCTGCTGTTAAATACCTGGGATTACGTGACCCTGGAATGACCCCTCCCAAAATAAATGTTCCCTTCCTGCAGGTGTTTCCTAAAAATCACCAGAAAAAAAAACAGTTCCACCAATTTGGCTAAATTGAAGCAATCATCTATTTAAAAAATACTGACCAAAATGGAATTTTGGTCAGGACCACCACCTGAAAACTTCTCCAGGTAAGTGGCCTCCATGTGTTGGTAGAGCTTATATGGGCAAAATCTATACACAGACCTCTGTACTTTTCCATGAGGCTTTGTTGTTGGTTTCTAAGATCTCTAACTCTCAGAATCCTAGGGCGTTACCTGGTTCTTGGGCAGGTGGAGATTAAAGGTTAACTTTGGGTCTAACAATCTTTGGTCACAGTGACATAGAAGTAACAATATTATATTCATATATTGAAATCCTATGTTGGAGTTCCCTTAGATGTGATCCTGTTATAGCCATTGATAATGGTGATTAAGGTGAGGTCCTACTGGACAGTGATGGGCCCCTCATCCAGTGTCATTAGCGCCCCTACAAAAGGAGTAATCTGAGCACCGATGACAAATGACGACAATGTCGTACAGAGGTGGAAGCAATGTAGAAATCAAGGAGGCCTCGTACAGGATGAAGGGGAGCAGACTCCACTGACATCACCACTTCAGAAGAGCTAGGAGACAAAAGTCTGTTGGTTGGGCCACTCAGTCTGCAGAACAGGTTTCATTTCCGGTCCATAAGAGAAACAAGGGGTGGGGATATCACCATGGTGACATCTGAATTGGATATTGGCCAGAAATTTCACTGGTTTACTTTTTTATTGGATGGTTTAAACTTTCCAGTTCAATTCAAACATGCCAGAAAGTCAGCGTTGTTTGGGGCTGTCAACTGTGCGAATCACTTTTGGCAGAGACCTCCTCTCTGTGTTCTGTGTTTGAGTGATAAAGCCAGGAGCAGAAGGCAACAGAACTCAAGACCTTCATTACCCAGAGGCTTCTCTGGCTTCTGAACCTCCTGACTTAAGTGTGGCCTGCTAAGGCACTTTCTAAGCCACAGTCTCTGTACAACGGCCACCACCTTGTCCCCCTAATCTGGAATGACAACACACCAGCCTGCTGTCACTTGCTGACTGTCCTAGTTAGGATTTGTTATTGTTGTTGTCAGTTTGACACAAATTAGAGTTATCTGGGAAGAATCTCAGGTGAGGAAATGACTTCCTAGGACTGACCTATAGGCAGGTGTGTTGGGCATTTGTGATTGATAACAGAGGGTCCAGCCCACTGTGGGTGGTATCACTCCTGGGCAAGTGGCCCTGGGTTGTACAAGAAAGCAGGTTATGAGTGAGCAGCTATCAGGCAGTGCTCCTCCATGGCCTTTGCTTTGGCTCCTGCCTCCAGGTTTCTCCCGAGGTCCTACCTTGACAGCCTTTAGTGAAGGACTGTGATGTGAAGGGTTGTGAACTGGAATAAACCTTTTTCTTCCCATTTAGCTTTTGGTAGGTGGTGTCTTATCCCAGCAATAGAAACCCTAACTAAGACACTTAGCAAGACACGGTGTACATAATTTACATTCTCAACAAATGGTAACTAGGGATTCTTTCTCCACCTAACTGCTCCCAGCAAGAGCCACCATCAATCTCACCTATGCATGACAAAACCTGAGACACAGAAGGGTTAGGAACTTGCCAGAGATACCCCAGCTGATGGGAGGTAAACAGAGCTTCAAACAAGCTGATGTGGGTGTGAGCTCTCAAGCAACCCAAGTCTTTTAGTGGAACAACAGTAATACTTCTGTTTTGTTTTTGTATTTAGTGAAAGGGGGAAGGGTGAATGCCCTTGGGCCAATCCATGGAGCTCTGCCATAGCACCCAGAGGGAGCTGGTGTGGTTCACAAGGCTTCCTCATCCAGTTTGGATAGATGCCAGGGCTTTTCTCCTCAGCCAGTGCATTTCCCGTAAGTGATGACTGTTGTCTGCTGGCTCTGAGGCAGGCCTAAGCCCTTTTGCCAAAGACAGCATAGTCCTGTGCCTGCTGTCCAAGGCTTTTGAACTGCTTCCAAATAGTATCAACAATCTTGAGAAAGTCCCCAGACCTGGACTCTGCTGCCCAGTTTAGCTCAGGTCACTCTTCCCTGCTTCAGGTCAGAACCTCGTGGCTTAAATGCATCTTGGATATTCAGAACAGATGGTTGAGAGCTGGGGCTGACAGAAAAGCAGGGACCCCCGGCTAGTAGTTGTAAAGATTCTTGGCACGTAGCAGCCACAGGGTAAACCCAACATGGCGCCGGGTGAGATAAGAATTCCTGGTGTGTAGTGGTGAGGGGACTTAGAACTTGGAGTTTCAGAAGTCTCTCTTTGCTCCCTGGTTCTATAGCGCCACCATCTCTAGCTTTCTAGGTTGGGTGAAGACGCTGCTGGGTATAGTCCATTTTCCTCATTAACCACATAGCACCCAGTGTCCAGAATGTGCAGAGAGCGTCCTTCATAGGTCAAAAGTCAAATCCATTCTTCTAGAACAGCAGTTCTCAACCTTCCTAATGCTGCGACTCTTTAAAACAATTCATGTGGTGGTGATTCCCCAACCATAAAATTATTTTGTTGCTACTTCATAACTGTAATTTTGCTACAGTTATGAATCATAATGTAAATATTTGCATTTTCCAATGGTCTTAGTCAATCACTGTGAAATGATTCTTCAACAATCCTCAAAGAACCGCTGATCTAGAGGTAAATCCTAGATAGGGTGTGGGGAGGTGAGAGGCCAGCAGGGCAATAAGACAAGAGGATTAAAGATCACCAGAAAGTGCTAGAAAGCCCAGCTGGGTTTAGACCCTAAGACTAGAGATGCCTTAGCCTGTGGATAGGATGTGAGCCGCATGAGGGAAAATTCCCAAGAAAGGGCTTCCTACTTTTGGCCCCGGGGGATTCAGGAACCAATCCTAGGGAACAGCAGGTGCAGGAACCCTGAGGTAGCAAGGAGTTTGAGACTTAGTAGGAATCTCAGCCTAGTGGGTGTTACCAGAGTATCACAAGAATTAGGGAGCATGGAAGGGAAGAATGACCTTGAATTTTCTATTTTTCTGCCTCTACCTCCCGAGGTAGCCCGGTGGGTGGAATGCTGTTGTAAAATGCACAAATCATGGGTTCTAGACCAAGCACACCATAAACCAGGGTTGGTAGTACATGTCTAATCCCAATCCTCAGGAGGTAGAGGCAGGAAAATAGAAAATTCAGCGAGCCTAGCACTCAGAACTCAGAGGTAAAGCTGGGAGGATCAGAAGAAGTTCAAGGTTATCCTACATCAAAAATGCTATGCCAGCTGGGCTACGTGAGAGCCTGAAAGCCTGGTTATAAAAAGAGCAGAAGGAAACAGCATTGCATGGGAAGCAGGATATACACAGGCCCAGGAGAGCAAGCCTGGTGCTCCTAGGACAGGAAGAATCCAGCTGCTGTCCCGGCATCAAGTGCCAACCACAGACAGCAGCCATCTTGTCATGTGGCCTGGTGAGCCTTGGTTTGGAGTTGGCATCCATGTGAAGGAAGGCTAAAGTAGAAAGCCAGCTTCTCTACTCATCTGTGCACAGCCCTGGGACGGCTGTGGCTACACATTGGAGCAGGCTATGCAGTCGATGGCGAGCACAGTGTGGAATGCCTGGGGTACAGAAGGCACGAGGTCCTTATGCACACTGGAGAAGCCAGGGCAGATAAACACTCGGGCTTGTCCCTTCAAAGGAAGGGATGTTCGCCTGTCTTCTTCCAGGAATGCTATCTGTAGGGCCAGACTTCACCTCTATCCCCAGAATTTTCTGCTTATTTATCCCAGCCTTTTCCCTCCTAAATCTTGAGCAATGCTTCTCAGTCCATAAAACCTGTCTTCATGAGGGATGTCACTTATGCTTTACAATAGCCTAGGTGAGTTCTATGTCATATCAGTGCCGGGTCACTCCTGACTCCCACAGGGGTCATGTTTACCTCAGTCATTCTCCCTAGACTGTCATCTTGAGCACTGTTTCTGAGTCACCAATACCCAGCACAAAGAAGTTGTGTGTACTTTGCAGAGAGTTTCAATATAAACATGTCTTAAGTTTTTTGTTCATGGGAGACTTGAGTTAACTGTCATCAGGAATCTTTCCCACAATTGTGTTGTGCTTAAATATAGTTAAAATAAACTACCTGTTGTCAGACTCCAGAATTTTGGCCCAGCACTGGCTAACTAAGTCTGGCTGAACTGAGTTTCATTCTGATCTCACTTGGATCGTTTCCCTGCCAGCTGTGATGCATGGAGGAACCGCTACACTGTGGGAGAAGGCAAATGTTCCTCGCTTGCTGGGGACATCCCTTTCATCCTGCCCCAAGCTGACAGCAAACAGACTGCAGATGAGGCACAGGCTTGCTTTCTCTGCCTCCCTGGCTCCATCCCAGCTTCCAAAGTCACATGGACACTTTTATGTCAGTCTGTCTGTCACCATTTGCCCCAGGAGTGGGCTGAGATGACATCCTTAGGATACCAGATAGGAAAATCTGTTGTGAGCAGGTCTCTCCTCTCAAGGGCACCATTCCAAGAATACTGTAGAAGTAAGATAGCAGGACAGAGGCCAGGTCTATCCATTCACAAGGTGTGTGTGGCACATGGGAAACACCCCCCCCCCCGATTTAAGACATTTCCCTATGACATGTATGTGAATTTGATTTAACACTATAAGAAATAAAAGCATTTATTAGACAATCAAGGTACTCCCTCATAGGATGTTGAATAAGATCCCTGACAAGGATGAAGGTTTGTTGCTGTTCTTCTTCTCTCAGTCCTTCCTTCCCCTTCCCCTCCCCCTCTCCTTCCTTCTGTCCTCTTTCCAGCATTGGGGATTAGTGCCATACAAGTTGACATTCCCAGCCCTGGTTTTTACTTTTTATTTTGATGTAAAACCACATTCACTAAGCTACCAATGGGGCTTGAACTCACTTACGAGCTGAGGCTGGTCTTGAACTTTGTACCTTCCTGTTTTGGGTTCCTTAGTAGCTGGTTTTACAGGTCAATGCCACCAAGTTTGACTTTCATTCTCTCTCTCTTTTTTTTAATGGTTGTTTTTGTTTTTTTGGGGGGGATGCTTTTAAAGAATATAATATTTTTATTAATTCAGAATTTAGACATGCACATAACACATTTTGATCATATTTTCCTCCCACTGCCCCCATTTCCTTCCCTATCTACTCCCATGTTTTCCAACTTCATATCCTCTTTTTATTTCTTAAATAGCCTAACAAGCCCAGTTGTGTTGCTCATATATTCATGGGTCTAGGCTATCCACAGAGCAAGGTTGACCTACCAGAGACCACATCTATTGCATAAATCCCAATCAAACTTATAATTAAAACCCAGAACCAGATATTCAGGCAAATGTTAAAAGATCTGTCTCTCTGGAGACAGAGGAACAAGCCACAGCTACTTCTCACCTTGCCAAGTCCTTAGCCGAAAGGGGAAGATCCTGTCTCCTTCTACTTTATATTCCTTTCTCTGCCCAGCCATATCACTTCTTCATTCAAGCTTCCTAGTGCTGGGATTAAAGGTGTATGTACTTCCAAGTACTGGGAGCAGAGATATGGGATGTCAAGTGTACTACCACTCCCTGACCTCCATGGCCAACTCTGTGGTTGGCTTTGTCCTCTGATCTTCCAGCAGGCTTTATTAGATACATAATATATCACCACACACATCCTTAAAGAAAACTAATTTTCTTTTCCCCAGAAACCATCAAGTTGTCAATAGTGCCTCAGCTAGGAGTGGGGGCTCATGAGCCAATCCCCTGTACTGTCCATTTTTAACTCATGTGGTAATGTTGTTACTTCAAAATATTAATATTAGGATTGAGTGGGGGTGGCAGCATCCAACTATAATCCTAGAGTTGGAGAGGCAGAGACAAGAAGAATCCTTGTAATTCACCTGTCAGCAAGCCCAGACAACTTGTAGGTATTTGTGCAGCCCAGTGAAGCTCAGATGAAAAGAGATTCTGGCAGACAGCAGCCCAGGCATACTGAGTTCTGCAGATCGAATGGAAAAGTCTTCAGGCAGTCGGGAGTCAATGACACCACAGGCCACAGTAAGTCTAGGCAGCAGCTTATAGCCCTGCTTCAGGAAAAGCCTTCCCCAATGTTAATAGCTCTGCTCCAGCAAGGGAGGGCCTCCCTGGCAAAGCTGCTACCATGGCCTGCAGAAGGGATTCTCTAATGCTGGCTGCTCTCTGTTCAGGGAATGTAACAACTCAGCCCAGCCAGGGAAGGTCCTCTGGGCAGAGAGAGTGTTACAGCTTTGCTCCTTCAGCTGACCTCCATTCAGGCTCTGCTGCTGCTGCTCCAATGAAAGATCTTCACCCAAACCTCCTTCAAGAGATTTATTAGGAGAAAAGGATCCAGGAGAGGGTGGCTGCCTCAGCCCAGGGTGAGAGAGGACAGTGTGGGGGTGGGAGGGAAAGGGCTGTGGGTCAGGACTTATATAGGGCTTCTTGGGGGCTGAGCTTTCTGGGGAGACTTCCAGGGTGGGGATTGGTCAGATCTTTTCCCTTTCTTTTTACCCTGATTTGATTTTTAGTTTCAGGGACAAAGTGTGTTTCTTTCACTGGCTCTGTGGAGACTAAAATCCCTCCACTTTGAGGTCTGAAGCTATTTTTTGGATCTGAGAAGTTTCTAAGCACCCAAGGCTAAGCACCTAGGGCCAAGTGTCTAAGGTCCCCGGCAATCAAGGGGCCTGGAACCCAAGGTCCTGAGACTCCAAGGCTATTCCAGCCCAGCTAGGAGAGATTCTCTCTCCATTCTAAAAACAATCAGCCAGCAGCTGCCTGCCTAATGAAGAGACTTTCTCTGAGCTCTCATCCCCCAGCCTGATAACAGCATTTCTATAGTCTTTATTTGGTCTTTGCTTTAAAAAGGCTTGCTCTCGGATAGAAGGGGGCTCTGACCAGCTTTTATGATCAGAGCTCCTGCAATACAGGTGAGATAATAAACTTTGCCTGCACTTGCTTGGGTATCAGTGTGGTTCTGGAAATAGTCTCTGGGGATCCCTGGGACTCTGGTACAACAGCTCTTTTGGGCTTTTGGGCTCCAATTTCAGGGCCAGGGCAAATTTCTTTCACTGGCTCTGATTCTAGGGCCAAAGTATGTTTCTTTGGTGCTAGTTTCAGAGGCAGGGCACATTTCTTTTTGGTTCTGGGTTCAGGGATAAATGTATTTCACTGGCTCAGGTCTTAGATCCAGGATGTGTTTCTTTCACTAGCTCTGGGTTCAGGGCTAGGGTGGGTTTCTTTTACTGGCTGTGATCTCAGAGTCAGGGTAGGTTTCTTTGGCTGGCCACTTTTTCTTACACAATTGATACACTTCAAGTTCAGTCAGAGACCCTGGCTCAGAATGTCGGGTGGACAGCAGTCAGGCACACAGCAGTCGTCATAGACCTCTGGCCTCCACGACCATGTGTGTGTGTGTGTGTGTGTGTGTGTGTGTATGTGTGTGTGTGTGTGTGGTGTGTGCCTAACTCACCCTTCCATGAGATGTCTGTCTTTGCAGCAGAACCAGTGAGTAACAGACTTCAAAGGGGAGAATTTAAGGAATCTAAGTAGGATGATGCACACACACACACACACACACACACACACACACACACACGCATACACACACATATAAGATAGGGGCCATGTTATTCAATTGGAGGAGCAGTTGCCTGGCATTCACCAAGCCCTACTTTCAATTCTCAGAACCATATACTATCAGACATAGTGATACACAACCGTGATCCCAGCACTAAGGGTGCAGAACTGGGAGCATCCAGTGGAAGGCTATTCTCAGAGTGAATTTGACCAGGAACCCATGAGACCTCATCTCAAAAACAAACAAACAAACAAAAAAATCAAAACCCAAAACACACACACAATAAACCCATCTTACTTAGATTCCCTAAATTCTCCCCTTTGAAGTCTGACACTCACTGGTTCTGCTGCAAAGACAGACATCTCATGGAAGGGTGAGTTAGACATAAGACTCATGTCCTTGTGCTATGGGCCCACAGGGGGTCCCTCAGATTCCAACTTCTATGCAGATGACCATTGTGTCACTGTCACCAGGGCAGAGTTTGCTATGCACTGTGTCTAGTCCTGGTCACCCTGGATGGGGTAAGTGTGGTCCCATTTTATAGATATGGACACTGAAGCCAGGAAGATGATGTATCCTGCACAGCCTACCCATCCAGGTCTACTGACAACCAGATGTTGAGCTCTGAGGGTCTCAGGAGCCCGCTGGCTGCCAAGCATGGAGACTCTCCAAGACAACAGGACCAGGAATGAGACTGGACCTCAAGGTTCTGCTTCCTGCCCCAGGTAGGCTAAGAGGAGCAGAGAGCATGGAAGGAAAGGTGAGTATTTCCCATAAGCCTCTGCTCTAAGTATTTCCTATTCCAAATACCCCTACTATTTCCCTTATGGAAAGTAGGTTTCCAAACCCCTCCCTGGAAACCTACCTGGTACAGGTGACTCCTCACTAACTAAATGTGTGTGTGTGGGGGGAGGGCTGACATCTTTTTCTACATTTTGTGTCTCTTCCTTGTGTTTGCTTCAGACTTCTGACTGATTCTGTATAGACATGAGAATTCCTAGGACCTGCCTAGTATTTCTTCTTTATTCCTTCTCAAGACTGAAGAGAAACAGGACAGTATGCAGAACCTGGAATCACCAAAGACTCCAGAACAGCCAGCTTCCCCAGCAGACCAACTATAGATGATGTCAGTCATCCGTGATGGTGAAGCTGGCCCCTGGAGCAGATTACCTTGGAAGAACTTTATTAGTCCCCCTGTCCACATCAGTGTTAAAAGATTAACAATATTTCAAACCAACTGGCACAACCTGAGCTGAACAGTGAGGAGCAAGACCATACCTCAGACACGACCACTTCATTGGGCGTGATACCTCTCTATCTGGTCTCGATTCCGCTTCCATTAAACTCAAAGCCTGTGTCTGTAGCCTGAAGATGAACCTGGGGTCACTAGGCCCCATCATCTGTTTCTTCCCAGAGTGTTTATTTCTCTCTTGTTTTCTCTCCCTCATCTCTCCTGTTGGTGTGTGGTGCAGGTAGCTGAGTCCAGCTTATAGATGCTGCCAGAGCCCTGGATTCTGCCCTCAAACCCCACCTACAATGTGGCTGGAGCAGTCCTTGGTCTTTACCTATCTGTTCTCTGCCCTGTGAGGACAGACCAGGGCTGGTGGAGAAGAGAGTCACCTCATGTTCATAGGGTGACCTTTCTGCCAGATGCAGTGATCGTTCCTGAGGGTTCCCACCTGAAAGTGTCCGTTAGCCCTAATGGGGCTTCCAAGGGGGTTTTCCCAACCGTCCCCAACTCAACAGACACTGGTGCTCAGGGTTAGAGGAAAGTCCCCTAAATGCACTACAACAGCCTCTCACCTCCACCTGGTCTCCACTCCACTCCTGGTAGCTTCTGGTGTCACATCTGTGCCTGGAGCCAGCTGTGGATGGGGAATAGCCAGCAGAACTTTCCAGAAAGCCCAGCCTCGATGGCCATAGATCTAATGCCTCAAAGGCAATCCTGATCTTGTCTTATATGAGAGCCATAAAAGAACTGAACTCTCTGATGCTGAGATAGTGAAGCCGGACTACATTCGGACCAGCCTCCAGGCCCTTCCACAGGCACTGTGAGATGAAAAGCCCGAGAGAAAGGTACAGGGTCTGACCCTCGGGAGCTTGGCAATCTGCTGGACCGATTCTAGCAGACTATGTGGCAGCTGAGTGGTAGAGGTTTGAAAAGCTATTAGAACTAATGATGCCAGGCTTGAATATATCTATGGTGCTGGGGTCTCTTGTACATAAGGCAAACACTCTAAAACTCTATCAAACACACACACACACACACACACACACACACACACACACACACACACACATCTTACTTCCTTTTAAAAGTAAACTTTTTGAGATAAAGTCTTGCTAAGTTGCTCAGGCTGGCCTTGAACTTGTTCTGTATTTCAGACTAGCCTAAAACTTTCCCTGGCTTTCCTAAGTACTGCCATTATAGACCAACATTACCATTTCAGGCATAGTTTGGAAAATACTTAAAAAGGCTCTGCCCTTGAGGATGGCCTTCTGTCCTAGGAGGGATCCTCTCCCGGTAGCACCTCTGTGGCCTAAAAAATGGGATGTGCAGCTGGCAGCCTCTGACTGCCAGAGGCTCAGAGGTGAGGCAGCTCCTCCCTGCACTCCAGCCAGGGCCAGCAGGAAGGGAAGTGCTGTAGAGCTTGCAGTCCAGGGTCCCCACCCCCCACCCAGCCCCATGGGGTCACTAGGAGTCAGGCTAACACCTGCTGTGGGCAAGGAGAAAACGGGAACCAGCAAAGAAGGACCGTCAACACTGGCTTCCTGGTACTCGGCTCTCTGTCCCAGGGTAGGAGGCCTGAGAAAGACTGTGTAGGAATTGGGAAATGGGAGGGGCAGCCCACAGAGGAGGTGGAATGACTGTCCTGGGCCAATAATGCCTTCACATGCCAATAGCTACTCTCCTCAGTGCACCCATTTCTATGACAATACCATAGTTCCCAGCCAAGCAACATGGCCCTGATCACACTTGGTTTCTTGGTTTGTTTTTCTGTGCAGCCAGCCTCATGTTTCCTGGTTTCAGGGTCACAGACCTATACTACTATGCCTGACCCAGAAAAAACTGCTTTTCATAGAGGCTGAAAATTTTACTTCCAACCTGAGTGTGCCTTCTGAATAGTAACGTACCATTTATTCAATGGTACCCTTCTGGAATCTCCACAACATTCACACACACAGAGACAGACAGATGAGAGAGGGGGAGGGGAAGGAGGGAGGAAGACAGAGAGAATCCCTCATCTCGGGTACCGCTGGTCTGTCTTCTCCCAGCCACAGCTCCAGGCTCTCAGCTTCCCTGGGGATCGAGCCTCTCTGCTCCCGCCCAAGCCCGAGACTGCGCGCTACGCAGAGCTCCTCCCCTTACAGACAACCAAAGCAAAACTGCGGAGACTCAGCTCCTAGCATCCCCCAGGCCGGCTGCTTGCTGGGCATCCTAAACCTTGGGCGGTGAAGAGCGGAGCTGGAGCCTGCCCTGTAGGATCAAGTGGTACCCAGGAGAATGAAGCAGGTAAGGCTGCGGGAATGCTGTGCACTGAGGATGATAATGGCAAAGAGCCTGATGGAGGAAGACAGATGCACTGGCCTTGGAGCCCATGGCTGAACTAGGCCCCAGTATAAAGAGGGAGAGGAAAGCCTAGGGTGGTAAGAGAATAATGCTAAGAGAGGCAGAGACCTGCCTGGAAAGAAAGGGCACTCCAAAGGGTGGAGGCCGGGTGTTCATTGGTGGGGCCTGCCATCTGCTCCTGGTGTCCCCCAGGCTAACGTGGACGATACTGAAGATGTGTCCCTGGACTTCGGCAATGAAGAGGAGCTGGCTCTTAGGAAGGCCAAGATCAGGTATGTTGAGACCAGGCCTTGTATCAGTGGTCCAAAACGACAAATTCATTAATTTAAAATACACAGAGGAACTACTGTGTGCAGTTACACAGACCCTGTCTTTTTGGAGCCTACACCTGGGCAGGGACACTGCTAACTTATGAGGCTAAAATATTAACAGGGTTAGGAAGAAACCAGCGTGGCAAGGCAAGAGAAGGTTCCAAGAGATGCCCTCACACCTTAGCACAATCAGGGGTGTTTCTTTGAGGTGACTTTTAAGCTGAGAATGAATGATGAGAAACAGGCAGCCATAGGAGACTCTGGAGGAACAGAGTTCCAAACTAAAGGAAGAACACATGCTCTGGTCCTGCAGCCCTGTTGGAAGGTCAGAGCAAAGCGCTGTGGCTGTGGCTATATGGCAGTGTAGAAGGGGGTTAGTGGGCAGCTGGGCAGATGAGAAAGTGCTTGCTGTTCCAGCCAGGCAGATTTATCCTAGGTCAAGTCACAGGCCTGCTTGGCATCTTCAGCATCCAGAAGGCAGCAGGACCAAGATGGAGAAGTGATGTGGAAGCATGCTGGCCAGTGGCCCAAGCACTGATCCTCTAGAAACATCCCTGGCTCAACTGCACTAACTGTCCATTTTGTTCATCTCTTCTTCCAACCAACATACATGGTGCCCGGTCCCTGGTGCCTTTCCTCTATTTTTTTTTTCTGGTGCTAGGGATGGAACTGAGGGCCTTGTGCAGGCTAGACGAGGGTGCTACCACTCTGCTACATCCTCAGACATCCCTTTTATTCCCCCCTCCCATCAGATCTTCTGATCCCAATACAATAGTCCCTTAGAATGGAATACACTGCATTCACTCCGTATGGTCACTATAACAAATTATCATAAATATGCTGGGTTTCACATAACTTAGCTGGTAGAGTTTCTGCCTAACATGCACAGAGCTCTGGGTTCCATCCTAAACATAGCATGAAAGTGGCATGGTGGTGCATGCACGCATGTGCACACACACATTTGCATGCACACACACACTCCTTGGACTTCTCACTAATAATTGTATTGGTGAGACCATCTCAAGTATGCTCAGCAATCTAGGGTTATTTACACATCGAGATCCTTTACTCTGTGAGGTCTGGGGCTGTAGCTAAGTTCAAGCTGGTCTTGAACTCACTATGTAGCTAGGCAAGCATGCAGGAAGCTCTGGGTTCCATTTCATACCTAACAGTGAATAAACTGGGCATAGTGGCACACATCTGTAATCCCAGTGCAAGGGAAGTAGAGGCAGGAGGATCAGAAGTTCTTGACCATTCTCAGCTACATAGTGAGTTCAGGACCAGCTTGGATTGCATGAGCCTCTCTGTTCTCGTCTGTCTCTATTAGATCCTTTACTAAATGAAGATGCCAAGTTCCTTTTTGAAAACAAAACAAAAATATAACATTCACAGGTTCCAGAGGCTGGAGGCTAGATATTGAAGGCATATTGTTCATCTTTCCATACTGTAGAAACTCGAATCCTAGTGAAGGGATTTATAGAACATCTAGACAGTTATGTGTTCAGTACCTGGTGAATATCACCTATGTGCCTGACCTTGAGCTGGCGGCTGGGGCTATGCAGTGTACAGGCCCCAGCCCCTGCTTATGGAGTTGCCCAGGCTAGGGTATAAGGACACTTTTTGCCATTAAGGGTCAGGTCATGCTTTGTTGTGGGACTGCCCTATGCAACCCTTGCTTGCATTCAGCTAGCTTCCTCTTCCCTTACACTGCTCAGGAGCCCCTGCCTAGGGAATGTACCACCCACAATGACTGGGTCTTTCTACATTAATTAACAATCAAGACAGTCGGGGGCTGGAGAGATGGCTCAGCGGTTAAGAGCACCATCTGCTCTTCCAGAGGACCCGGGTTCAATTCCCAGCACCCACATGGCAGCTAACAACTGTCTGTAGTTCCAGTTCCAGGCAAATAAATAAATAAATAAAATAAAGTTTGTTTTAAAAAAAAAAAAAAAAAAACAATCAAGACAGTCTCCCCACAAACATGCCCACAGGCCAACCTGATCTGGATAATTTCATGTTGAGACTCTTCTCAAGTGATTCTAGGTTGTTTCAAGTTGACAGTTAAAAATCAACAAGCCCAGATGTATTTACTAGATACAATGTGGTTACTAGCTACCTGTAACCTTTTGAACATTGGAATTGTGGCTAGAAATATGGAATTTGATTCTGTTTAAATTTAATGTAATCCAAACAGCCATATGTAGCTGCTGTACTGGATGAGTCAAACATAGAGCTCTTTTTCTGGAAGGATCTTTTGGGGGCAGGATTGCAGGATGAAGACTCTGCTTCAGCCTCTTTCTTGTTGCTGTGATAAATTCTGTGACAAAAAAAAAAAAAAAAAAAAAGAAGCATCTTAAGGAAGGAGGGGTTAGTGTGGCTCACAGTTCAAGAGTCAAGTATAGCATGGTGGGAGTTACCATGGCAGGAGCTTGGTGTGGCTGGTCAGGAAGTAGAGTGGAATGTTTGTGCTCAATTTATATTGTTTAGGATTCAAGCCCAGGGAATGGAGCTACCCACAGTGGGTGGACCTTTCTGCTTCTATCGGTTTACTCAAGATAACCCACATTGGGCATGTTGAGAGGCCTATGTCCCAGGTGATTCTAGACCTCCTCAAGTTGCAGTTGACATTACTCATTATAGGCTGACTTAGGAGAAGAAGAAAGCAGAGGCTAAGAGGGTGGTCCAGGATATCTGGGAGGCACCATCTACCTGTACTAGAGGGTAGTTAAAGTATGGGTGATGGAGAGGGAACTGGGAAGTTGGATTAGCAGATGAAGCACTTGCTATGCAAGCATGAGGACCTGAGTCAGATCCTCAGCACTTACATAAAAAGGTGATTTTGGTTGTGTGTGCCTATGACCCTAATGCTTTGGAGACAAGATTACTGGGAGTTTCTGGCCACTAGCTTAGCAAGAAAAAAAAAATGAGGTCCAAGTTCCATAAGAGATCCTGTCTCAAGGTTAATGCCCTCTTTTGGCAGTGTTCTGTGTGTGCCCATGTGCATGCATGCACACACACACACACACACACACACACACACACACACACGTGGGTGGGGGTGGGGTGAGGATAGGTCATCAAGGTTGTTTGTTGTTCATGCTTCTGGTTTGGTGGCCCAAAGTTAATGGAGCACTTGTAGAGCAAAGATGTTAAGCTTTGACTGGTCCTTGATGCACTGTGGTAGAACATTTAGCTTCCGTGGACAGCAGGGAGGGGCACCTGGGAGCTGGAGGCTTTTCACTCACCATAGGTCTGGAGGCAGCTACTCACCAGTCTGAGAGCTGCCAATCCCAAAATTCTCTGATGTGTCAATGCTGATTTATCAGCCTGCCCAGGGACTTGATGGATTTCACAAGGGATGTGATGTGTAGGTAATCCTGAGAATAAGTGCACTCAACAATGTGAAGGATTAGGCTCTTTATTTTGTTTTGGTTTTAGTGTGGTTGATTGAGACAGGATCTCACTATATAACTCAACTGGAGGATCCTCCTGCCTCCACCTCCCAAGCACTATGATTATAGATGTCACCCCCACACCTGGCATAAAGTGGATTTACTTCCTGATTCTTTTTTTTTTCTTTTTGGACAGGGTTTTATGTAGCCCAGGCTGGTCTCGCTATGAGCTTGTATCTCTGATTCTTCTGCCTCTTTCTCCCAAGGGCTGAGACTATAGGTGTGCGCTACCCCACTTGGTTTATGTGGTTCTAAAATGTCTTAGTTGCAGTTTCTATTGCTCCGATAAAACACCATGACCAAAGCAACTTGGGGAGAAAAGGGTTTATTTGACTTAAAACTCTTGGATCACAGTCCATCACTAAGAGGAGTCAGGGCTGGAACTCAAGGCAGGAACCTGGAGGCAGAACTGAATTAGAGGCCATGGAGGAGAGCTGTTGACTGGCTTTCTCTCCATATTTTCTCAGCCTACATTCTTAGAGCATCCAAGATCACTTGCCCAGGGGTGGTACCATCCCCATTGAGCTGGACCCTCCCATAGGGCTCATCAATCAACAAGACACACTACAAACTTGCCTATAGGCCAATCTTACGGAAGCATTTTCTCTGCTGAGTGTCTTGCTTGTCAAGTGACTCTAGTTTGTGCTAAGTCGACATAAAACAAACCACATAGGTCTTGAATGCAGTACCTAGGTAAGCATTCAGGGATATACTTAACTGAGGTGTCTGGGTGGGTTTGGGGGAGTGGTGGCCCAGAAATCTTTGAACGCTCTTATATGAGTTTCACATATGTCATTCTATAAGTTACCAAAGAGGCCAAGGTTCACCAAAATCACTAGTGTAGCATGAAGACCATTGTAGCGGAATTTCTTGTTGACTTCACATTTTGCAGTAGGGAATTTCTGGATCCTATGTTGACCACCTGTTGATTGCATGTTGACTCCAAAGTCAGATGCTATCATAGGAGACTACAGCCAGAGTGCACTTCTTCCCTTTTTACTCGGTGCCTTTGGAACTGTCTCCACTGATCTGTCTGTAACATACAGAGGTTTGACCAGTCTGGCCTTGACCTGTGGCTGCTGAGCAGCTACTGGGTGCTAATGTGTGCCCTGTAGTTACTGTCTGTGATTCCAGGTCATGGAGATACAGTGCTGAGGCCGGGTTCCTTGGGCACCAGTGGAAGGTGTAATTCCACAGCATAGCTGGAGAGGACATACCTAGTATCCTGTGTGTGAGTGCATTGAGTGTTATGTTCCCTGAATGGTTTTGCATTTTTTCCTTAGTTTTTGAGCAGGGTCCCCATGTGTAGCCCAGGCTGACTTCTGAGTGCTGAAATTACAGGGCTTGGCTACCACATCAGTCTGCTTTCTAAAACTTTACTTCAATTTTTAAAAAAGACAACACTGTGTCTGGTCTCTGTCTTTCCAGTTGTTCAGGGCAGTGGTACTGGGTAATTTCATATCACTGCAAATCAGAACTTTTAATCCTTCAAAGGTGAAACTCTGTCTATTAAACCATTCTCTAGTCTCATTAACAACCTGCTAACCATTTACTTCCTGTCTTCATGAATCTGAGCAGTCATTTCATGAATGCAGATTCACAACGTTTGCCCAATGTCCTCAAGGTCCATTCCTGAATCTTCTCCTCCTTTAAGGCTGAATATTAGCCCATTTTGTGAGTCTCTCACACTCACTTAAGGACAGCTGGTTGGCTTCTACCTCACGACCCTTGTGACTGTCCCACAAATGGGTTTGCACATCCTACCTTTGAGCCTTTGCCTCTAATTCTTTTACATATCGTCCCAGCAGCAGGGCTGTGAGTTGGATGGAAGTTCTCTTTTTATGTTTTGAGGAACTTGTGAACTGCTTCCCAGAGCAACCACACCATTTTACAGTCAGTGGAGTCCCCACACCCTTGCTAACACAGCGTTTTCTGTAGGGCTTTTGTTTGTTTTAGGTTACTGTTGGTTTAGTTTTTGAGGAATGTAGCCCAGGCTGGCCTCAGGATCGCTTTGTAGCTGAGGAGGATGTTGGGTTTCTGGTTTTCCTGCCTACTACTGGACTCCAGGTCTGTGCCTCCATATCCAGTCTATACAGGGCTGGGACTGAGCCTGAGAGCTCATGCTAGGCCCAGCACTCTCCCAGCCGAGCTATATCTCCATATATAGAGATATTTCCTTGTTTTGAGACAGGCTATCATTATGTAGATCACACAGGATGGGCCTCGAACTCATTTATCAAGGAGCTGTATCATATGTATGTTCAATCAAAATGCAGCTGGCCTACCATCAACCCAGAGACAGTCTGAGGCTCAGGGTGGCTTCACCATGACCTCATTCCAAAATTATTTCACCATCCCAGATGGAAACCCTGTATCCATTAGACAATCACTTCCCCTTTCTTCTTCCCACAAGCTCCCAGCTACCACTAGTATACTCAGAACTGCGTATTCTCGGTATTTGATATAAATGGTATGTATTAGGATTTTCCAGAAATACAGAAATAGTATGTGTGTGTATGTATGTATGTCTATGTACATGTGTAGATGTGAATATGTATTTGTGCATATGTAGGAATGTCATAGGTATCTGTTAGTGAATGTAGGTGTATTATGTGTATGCGTGTGTTTGTGTGTATATATGGAATCAATAAATGTGCATTATGTATATTTGGGCATATATGTATGGAGATGTATTATGAGATCTTGGTTCACATGATTTTGGAACCTGAGAAGTCCCAGGATCTATTAACAAACTGGAGAACCCATGAAGTTGATGAGGCCCCAGTCTAAAGGCTTTAGAAAACTGAGGCCAGTGACAAGGTGGTGCAGTCTGAATACCAGAGCTCCATTCTGCACAGCTCAGTCTGTGTTGAGTGTCTGGGCTGGGTGCTCTGATGTCTGAGGGTGAGTAGATGAGAACCTCATCTCAGCCTGAGACTGAATCCCTCTTCCTCTTCCCTGTTGCTCTGTGCTCAGGCCCTGGTAGAGGTCTGAGCCCCACCTATGGGGGGCTTCTTTTCACGGTTTGGTTCCCCCATTCAAATTATAGCCCCTTCTGGAAACATCCTCAGAGACATAGCCATAAATAGTGTCTTACTAGCCAGCTAGGCATCCCTTAGCCCAGTGAAATTAACATGAAATTATACAATGTGCTCTCTCTCTCTCTCTCTCTCTCTCTCTCTCTCTGTGTGTGTGTGTGTGTGTGTGTCTATGTGTCTGTGTATCTGTGTGCAGGTATATGTGATGTATGTGCAGGTGTGGAGACTAGAAGTCAACCTTGGCTCTTTGAGACCCATCTACCCACATTATTTTTTTAATGTTTATCTTTATTTTATGTGAATTAGTGTTTTGCCTGCATGTATAACTGTGTAAGGGTGTCAGATCTTGGAACTACAAACAGTTGCTAGCTGCCGTGTGGATACTGGAATAGAACTCAGGTCCTCCAAAAGAGCAATCAGTGCTCTTAACCTCTGAGCCATCTCTCCAGCCCCATATTTTTTTGAGATAGGGTCTTTCCCTGGGACCCTTATCTTAGGCTGGGCTAGCTGGCCAGTGAGCCCCAATGCTGCCTGTCTGTTTCTCAGTTACAGCTGTTACAAGCAGGAATTACCACATCCTACTTTTTGCATGATTGCTGGGGGTTGAACTTGGGTCAGTATGTTTGCACACAAATACTTACCGACTTGGCCATCATGGATTCCAGGTTTGTCTCTATCTGGGTATTTAGTCACATTTAATTTCTCTTTATGACCTAATACCATTGTGTGAATGTACCACATTTTGTTCATCCATTCATAAGTTGGTGGATGCTTGAGTTATTTTTGATTCTCAGTTCTCATTAATAATGTTACTATGAGCATTTGTGTCTATGTTTGGGGGAAGGGCATATGTTTCAGTTCTCATGGGGACTCACCTAGAAGAAAAATCCCAGAATGCTGTGCTAGCTCAGCTTTGCTGCCGGTGGGGACCTTTTAGCCACCTTGAAGAATGCACTGGGTCCTGGACGTCTGCTCAGAGAGACCTAGATTTGCACTGAGGATCTTCTTGAAGCTGGTTACTGTTTCTCCATGGAAAGCTGTATTCGCTCTTTCACATTTCTTTTAAATAGTCTGTGTTTTAAGACATTTCTTTTTTTTAAGGTGTTTGTGTGTATGAGAGTGTGCACACGTATGTACCCAGCATGCTTTTCCTTTCAGGGCACTGTCTGCATGAAATCCCAGAGAATCTGAATGCTATGGGTCTCAGGCATTGTCCCCTGCAGTGTAACAGTCTTCTTCTTCCTCATACTGATTTTTGGGTTTAATCTTCGTCCTAGTTGTTAAAGCTAGTGGTTTTTGTTTTGTTTTGTTGAGTTTGATCAAAGCGTCTCAATTGGTTCAGTCTGGGGAGTGTGTGTGAATTTTTTAAAGATTTATTTTATTTTATGTGTGTGATTGTTTTACCTGCATGTATGTACGCATGTATGTGCACCATGGGTACCCAGGAAAGTCAGAGAAGAGCATGAGCTCTTCTCTAGCTGGAATTACAGATGCTTGAGAGCAGCTATGCTATATGGGTGCTGGGAACTAAACCCAGGTCCTCTGAAAGAGCAATGATGCTTTAACCCCTGAGCCATCTCTCCAGTCCAATGTGATTTTTTTCTTATGTACTTCAAGCTGGCCTTAACTTAGTATGTAGCCAATAGTAGCCTTGAAATTCTGATCCTCTTGCCCTCTACCTCTTGAGTGCTGATATTACGGGAGTGTGCCACCACACCCAGTTTACGTTGTGCTGAGATAAAACCTAGAGTTTCATGCATGCTAGGCAAGCAATCTGTAGACTGAGAGACATACTTGTTTCATGAATATGAATTTGAGAATTCAGTCCTCTGCTCTTAGACCCTGCACCAACACGTGTGAGCGGATTGCAGATATGCAGGCAAGCATCACACAAATGAAAACTATCCATCATGGATTGATCTCCCCAAGATGCTTTCAGGAATTGTTCTCACAGTGAGGCTGGGATCGTGTTGGCTGCTTTCAGGGTGAAGTCATGTGGAATACCTGAGAACCAAGCACAGGTTACCCAGCACTTTCCACATGCAGACACCACTCTGTGGGCTGTGTATAAAGGTTCATTGCCTTTGCATGGTCAGCCTGTGGTCTGGGTACTAATATGTGGTCGGATCAAGGTTAAGGAAACTGAGGCAGAGAGCTGAGTGAGTTGTTCAACATTACAATGGTATTAAGTTCAAGAATCTGAACTTGACCAGCTCTCAAGCCCATGTTTTATTTTGTATTATACTTTGTTAATGGGGGCATGGGGGTGAGCTTGACTTGAGGGGACACTGAATTAAGAACATCCATCTTTGTTCCCTGGGGAAGACTTCAACAGTCTGTGTGTCACTGTAGATGCTACATATGGAGCTGCCTTTGCTGGATATTCAGCTTCTCCTTCTGGCTAGCCTTTTCCTTCCTTCCTTCCTTCCTTCCTTCCTTCCTTCCTTCCTTCCTTCTTTCCTCCTCTCCTCCTCCTCCTTTTTTGGACTGGCCTAGAACTCCCATTGTAGCCTGATGACTTCAAACACCCGATCCTCTGATTTCTACCTCTCCAGTGGGATTGCAAGTGTGGTCCTCCATTGCCATGACCAGATCACTATTTTTGGTTGAGTTACCTGTGCACTCTAGGTTATTAGCAGCATCCTTGCCCTCAACCAACTAGGAAGCAAGAGTATTCAAACCATCTCTTTGTGGCAACTGAAAATGTCTTCAGCTATTGAACATGTTTCATGTAGACAAAATCAGTTTGGATTTAGAATAGTCTCTATTGGGAGTTTACAGTTTTGTTCTTCGCCTAATTGGTCATGAGGCCTGGGCTGGTCTCATTTCACTAATTATCCAAAATGACATTGTGCTCCTGATCCCCTTGAACAACTCCTGAGAACTGAGATTGCAGCCATGTGGCACCAGGACAAGCTTCTATCTAGAGTCTGGGTCTAGATAAGTTACAACTGGTGTTTAAGGGAACTTGACACTATTTCATTATTTCTGTGTCTGACATTGATTCAAGAGAAGCTGACAACAGAGAAAACGGAGGCACTTGGGATGGCCATTCTTGCAAAACATCATAAATACACCTCTGTTTGCACACATATACACACATGCGCAAGCACTCATACTCACATGCAGGTGCACGTGCTCACACACACAGTGCTGCAGAATATTAAGGAAATAATAATTTTGATTTTCTTATTAACCTAAATTTTCTGTCCATTCAGTTGATGAGGACCCTCACCATGTATCTTAGAGTCATATTGTCTCTAGCTCCCTAAAATCAATTTAAAAAAATATAGAAATAAGACACATAAATAAAAACCTTTAAAACCCTGGCATGGCAGAGCACACTTTTCATCTAAGCCCTCAGGAATCAGAGGCAAAGGGATCTCAGTAAGTCTCAGCCACAGAGCAAGTTTGCAGGTTTGAAGCTAGCCAGAGACCCTATCAACCCTCTCAAAACAAAAACAACCAAAACCAACCAACTAAACAAACCCCAGATACCTAAGCTAGTTCCATCAAGAGTGGGTTGTTTAATTTTAAGGAAGGTTCCAGTACACCAAGGAAAATAACCCTCAGAATCAGGAACTGGTGAGGCTTCAGTTCTCTTTGGTCAGGCACATCATTACTTATTTTGAAATTAACTCTTCACATCTCCGACGGCACCACTTCCCCTTCGTATGTATTTCTTGTTCACATGAATTTGCTTGTATGAGCCATGTCAGCAGTAAGGCCACCGAAGCGTAACTGCCCTGAACCTTGACTCCCATGTCTGGAAAGTGTTTGGAGACACATGATGGGTATCGGTCAGGGTCCATGGACTTTGTTTTAGATTGGGGAGGGTAAATGTTAAAATATTGGTATAAAGCTCATGCTGGTAACATTGTCTTGGTAAAGATCGTTTCAGAAACTTCTGGTTGAAACCCAGGTTTCTCACAGACCTTGTCTGATCCAGGCCCATTAGCCAGAGCTGTGTCCATATCTTCGGCCCCTACATTTATTAAAACATCATTGAGTAGCACACTCTGCCCTGGGACAAGCCTCTGTGTCTTCAGTGCTCTGAAATCAGGGCTAGCTGGTGACACTGTGCAGTCTTGTCAACTCTGGTGGACAATGGAGAGGCTAGAGCACTTTGCTGACTCTGTTGGCCCCATCCACATGATGTAGAAATCCCACATTGGCATCTGTATGACTCACCGCAGGAGGGTACAGCTCTCTATTTTGTTTAGCGCACCCTGCCCCAGCCTATGCCTGGCAAATAGTAGGCACCCAGCTAATAGGCTTGAAACTAAATTTAGTTAGTTGTATTTCTGGGATGGTGTTGAAGAGAAATTGAAAATATTTTATTATAAAATTAACTTGTGTCTTTAGGCAATTTAAACAAGGTCAAATTAGTATCAGTGATTATTTTGCATTTTTTTAAAGATGCATGTGAGGAGGTGGGTGCATGTGTGCAGTGGCATTAGTGAAGGTCAGAGGACAACTTGGAGCCGACTTTCCTTCCATCATGTAGGTGGCTGGGACCAAACTCAGGCCATCAGGCTTGGCAGCAGGCGCCATCACCTACCAAGCTGTCTTGGCAACCTATCTGTGGTTACTTTGAATGGCAAATTAACCTGCAAACAAAAATACACACAGACCCTCAAATCCAAATACAAAGTGTACTATTTTCAACATGGTGGGACATTTTAATGCTTAACAAAACTCCAAATAAAGATCCTGTAAAATATAGCCACTAGATATGTTAATTAAAAAATAATGCTTTGAATTGCTGTCCATAAAATACTTTTAAAATATTTTTTTCAAAGATTTTTCTTTTAGAAATTAATTTTTTGTGTGTAAAGAGTTTTGGCTGTGCATATGTATAATGTGTGTGCCTGGTACTTATGGAGGTTAGGAGAAGGAATCAGATCCCCTGGGACTGGCATTACAGACACGAACTGCCAAAGTGGGTGCTGGGAAATGAACCCGGTCTCCTGGAGAGCAACAAGTGCTCCTGTGAACAAGCTATCCCTGCAGCCCTGTGGGAGGATTTTGAAAGTGCTGGTTTTTTTTTTAGAAGAGTGCTACAAAGCCAGCCATGAAGGTACATTCCTGTGATCCCAGCACATGGGAGGCAGAGGCAGGTGGATCGGAGGTCCAGGGTCATTCATCTCTATAGGGAGTTCAAGGCTAGCCTGGGCTACTTGAGACCCTATCTCAGAGTAAATCCATCAGTCAATTCATCAACAACAAAAGAAAGGCACTAATAGCTAATGTATGCCCTTATGCTCCCTCATCCCAAAGCACTTCATTGCATGTTAAGAACAGGACATTCTTCCAGAAGCAGAACACAGGGAGAGAAGCCCAGGCTTTATCTGATCTCCATAGGTCCTTTACAGCTTTCATGTCCCCGGGAGTCAGTCCTGGCAATGTTGCCTGGCACAGCTAATACTCAAATGTTGTCTCTAAAAGTATGTTTCCATCCTTGAACCTGGTCACTACTGCAGAGACCCACTCTTCCCTTCCGACCCTGTTTACCTGCAATCCCTGTGAGGGTTTTCTTTTGTTTGTTAGTTTGTTTTTGTGAAACAAAGTCTTGCTAGATAGCCCAGGGTGGTCAACTCACAATCCCCCTGCCTCGGCCTCCCAGATATGGATTCTTAATTATCTTTGTCACTCAAAAGGACTCAGATTTTTTCAAGAAAGAATTGCATTTCAAATCTTTCCTCCACACCCTGCCCCGCCCACACTGGTGTTTGGCCACCAGATCTTGTGTGTGTGCGCTGGATAAACTGTTAACTCTCCCAGATCTCTTTCTACTTTTTATTTTCACACACAGATTCACATCAAGTTGTTCCAATGGCCTTGAACTCAGTCTGTAACCTGAGATGTGAACTCTTGATTTTCTGCTTAGGTCCTTGGGGGATTCCAGACCTCCTTCCTGGTGCATGTCTAGGAGGACTTCATAAGAGGCAAAAACAAGTCTGACTGGATCTGGAATAGCTTCGGATGGCAGGAAGTAGGGATACTTTAAAAACCGCCATGTGGTTGTGGAGGAATAAGAATAGTCAGCCTGTGTGGACTCCCACACTTGGTAGAGGTGGGGAGTCGGTGCTGGCTTAGTGGACAGAGTGTAACTCAATTCTCTCATCATGTAAACTCTTGCCCAGAGATGACCTTTGTCTCAGATCCCCCACACAGGAAACTGTACCTGTGCTTTGGTTTCAGGGAGACAGAGCTGAGGGCTGAACATGAGGTGGATGACGTGTAGCCTTCAGTGAAGTATTCTGATTCTAGAAATTGAAATGGCTGAAAGTGAGTTGGTGAGATGGTGACAGCCAACAACACCTGCTGTTGCAGAAACCTTGAGTTTGGTCCCCCCTGTTTTCCTGGTCTGCTGTGAACAGTCTCCTTTCACATGGCCCTGCCATGCCCTGTCAACCAAGATGGGCTGAAGCTCTCTGAGGGCCAAATGACCCTGTCCCTCATCCAGTCTCTGTTCCGAACTGTGGGCACAGCCGTGTGAAAGTAACTAACAGTCTCTCAGCATTTAGTTACTGGAAGGTATACATCCTAGAGGAAATACAAACACACCCCTGAATTCTTGCAGTTCGTCTTCAAATTTTGCTGAAATCTTGAGCCAGTTCTTTGCATACTCCAGTAGGTGACCAGCCACTGATTTTTAAATATATCCTGTGAAGTCACAGACAAAGACACAATTCCATTTTTAATGTGTTTGCTGATTTCTTGGTTGGTACAGCACACCCATGCTACCACTGGTTTATGGAGGTTAGATAACAACCCTTGGGAATCACTTCTCAGGTCCCATCTTGAGGGTTTCAGAGATTAAATTCAGATGGTCAGGCTTGAGAGCAAGCATCCTGACTCAGCCACCCTGGCTAATGTGAGCCTCCTCCCCTGTGACTCCCACAGCAGAGCCGTTTCTCTACTCTCTGGAATATTCCCAAATGCCCAGCCTCATTATAGTCTTGTCTAATGTCTTCCTGGGATTTGGAGACTATGTCTGATGCATTTACCTGTGCTGTTAGCTCTGTAGGTTAAGCCTGATGCTTTGAGGAACTCGGAGGCAGCTGCTGTGTTTAGGGCTGTCCAAGTGGGCCTTTGCTCCTCCAGCTTCAGACTGCTGCCCTATGGAACCATCTATCAACAAACCAAAGGGCAGAAGCCCAGAAGACATGGAAGCCTATTGAGCATCACAAGGTAGTGGATATAGCACTGTGGTTCCTCCCTACCCCGACCCAGAGCCCTTTGCAGCAAGTCACCTATAAACACAATCGACCTTTTGCTTTGAATCTTGGCAGTTCACATCACCCCTCTGAGCATCAGGGGCCTTGTCAATGAGAAGACTCGCTATTCCCTTCTTCACATATTTGGGTTCAAAATAAGTGTTGTGGGTTGAATGATGTCTGTACTGAAAGCAGTGTTGGGAATCCCTCACTCCAGAGTCTGACTGAAGTATCCTACCAGCTAAGAATTACAGCCCAGTTAACAAAATTTACACAAGACAGTCTCCTTCTATGTAGAGATAGTTCAAATAATGGTAGAAGGGGTGGGGATAGCTCAGTGGGTAAAGTACTTGATGAGGGCTTGAATTCAAATGCCCAGGCATAGAGGCCCACTTCTGTGACCCCAATGCCAGGCAGCAGAAGATGGGTATGGTGAGAATGTGTAGGGGGCAGGGGTGGGTGGTAGAGGCAAGAGGAGGATCCCACGGGGCTCTCTTGACAGCTAGTCTAGCTAAAATAGAAGGTTTCAGGTTTAGTCAGAGACCTGGTCTTAAAAATAAGGTGCAGAAATGAGGAAGAACCAGATGTTGACCTCTGTCCCCCCCACATGCACTCACGTGTACATAAACACACTCACACACAGAGGAATGTATGTTAAAACAGCAGTGCTATGTTTAAAGAATAAATGGCTGTGAATACATTCCTTTATCAGATGCAAAAGAAGGAGGAAGAATTTATAAACATGTTAATGTGTTCCTTCCGAGGCCACCGAAATTGTATACTTGGCTTCTATACTAAAACCCAAGGGTATGGCTTTCTCTTGGGGCCCACATGTACGCTTGAATATGGACCCTCTTTTCTAGTAGCGCCCCTTTTTCTAAGGCCCATTTATTCTTCAGTCTGTGGAGCACAGCTGTACAGAGCTTGTCTAGCATGCTTGACACCCAGTATGCCCAATCCTAGCACTTGGAAGACAGAAACAGGAGGGGCAGAATTTCAGAGCTCCTGGGCTGCTGAACAATATTGTGGAACTGTGTCTCTGGCCTGCGCCCTCAGACTCGACCATAACTCTTAGTCCTACCTGGAGAAGTGCTGGGCTCAATAAAAGGACTGCAGAGCAGTTGCTGTTTACTGTCCTGTACCAATGCATTATTATCCCTGGTCACCACCCACCAGGCAGTAACCTAGGCTCTTTAGCTATTTCTCATGTGATTGTCCCAGCAACCCCATGAAGTTGGTGCTGCTGTGGCTCCACTTACACACCCTGCACTAGTCCCAGGTGTGCAACTTCCACAGACTGTGTGGTTGAACAGTGCCCCCTGGAGGTGTGCATCATGGCAGCTCTGATTCATCCTAGTTCACAGACAGGAAACTGGTTCATTCATCTGTCTAAGATCACTCAAGTCCTCAGTGGAGGAGCTGGGATTTGAACCAGGGCAATGGCCAAGTTCAGAGTGTGAGCTTGTACTGAGGACTCTTTCATGGCTGCCCACTCTACTGCCTTCTTTCTGGAGGGAGAGTCAATGACATTAGGCATACACCCTTCTCTACGAACTCTAGGATATTTTCATCGCCCCAAGGAAAACCCCACCACAGACTCTGAGTACCCTTCCTGGTAGGGCCTGACAACCACTGACACACCCTAGACATCTGCTCACTCTAGACAGCCCATAGACATTAAATCATCACATGTGTCCCTTTGTGTTTATCTACTTTCACTTGGCATGGTGTTTTCAAGGCTCATCCCTATGGTTGGATAGTTCCCTTCAGCACCAAGGTGGCTGATTTCAGGACTTCTCCGGTACCAAAATCTGAGGATAGTCACATCCCATATAAAAATGACATCGTTTTGACAGGCAACTTATGAACATCTTCCCATATACCATCAGCCATATCTAGAGGACTTGCGATATTTGTTACATGACAGTGCCACCTATACAGGTGTTGAATCATTTTGCTTATTAAGATGATGCTTTTAAAGTCTTTACATGTTTAATATAGTAACAGGATTTTCTTTTCAAATATTTTTTGTGCATAAATGTATGAGGTTGAATGTTCATGTGGAGATCTAACATGGGCATCGGCAGAAGTGGACCATCGTCGCCCACCTTATTTTTTGAGATGGAGTCTTCTTACAGTGAACCTGGAGCTGATTGAGTTAGGCTGGCTGACCAGCAAGCCCCTGAGAAACATCCATGCTTCTGCCTCTTTAGCTCTGGGTTCTAGGTGCAAACCACCATGCCCAGCTTTTCATTTGGATCCTGGGGATCTGAACTTGAGCCCTTATGTTTGAATGTGTTTGGTTTACAGTTGAGGGTAGACACAGGCACTTAGGCGAAGGTAGCTCATTATTTTTCTTCACGTTTTTATTGTGATAAACCGACCATTTTAACATTTTCTCTTTTTAAAGATGCTTTTAAAATTATATTTATTGGGCTAGTAAAATAGATGGCTTAGTGGGTTGTGGCCTCTGCTGCTGCTGGGCCTGAGAACCACATTACTTACTGAATGGCCCGGCTGATTGTTGTAATTTTTTCATGTGCATAGTTCTGAGATAGTAATGTCACTTATCTTGTGTGATACCACTACCACTCATCACCAGGAATTCTCTCATCTTCTCAACTGTACTCAGAAAACAGTCCCCCACTCCTGCCCTGCTCCTAACTCAGCTCTCAGTAATTTCTATACTTTTTTCCCCTTGTGTGTGTGTGTAATGTGTGCTGGTGTTCTCAGATGCCAAAAGAGGGTGTTCACCCCCCTGGTGCTGGAGTTAGGCAATTGTGAGTCTTCTGTCATGGATGCTGGGAACCAAAGGAGGATCCTCTGCGAGAGCAGGAAGTCCTCTTAACCACTGTGCTGTCCAGCTCTTATCCTGCTTTCTGTCTCTGTTCCCAGGACTGTTCCGAGCACCACAGACAAACGGGATTGTGTGATGCCTGTCTTTGTGCTTGCCTTCCTTCACTTTGCACCAGGCTTTCAAGGGTGCTCTACCTAAAACGTGTGCCCCCCGTACTGTAGCCAATGATGTTCCGCTGTATGGATAGATCACATTTTCTTATTAAGTGACCTATTGGTGGACATTTAGGGTATTTCCGTTTGGGTGCTTTGGGATTACGAATGTTGTGAGCAGCTGTATATAGTATATAGCTTTGTCTGAGTGTCTGATTTCAGTTCTTTGAGGTCTATGTTTTTAGAAAACTCCAGAGCCTTGGCTAAAGGATGGGTCCAAGGCTCTGGTGGCATCAGGGAGTAGATCAGGCCTAACTCTGGTACCAGGTGACCCCCTGGGCCAAGAAAACTGGGCCTGCTAAGTCATCCAGGGGCATCCCTCTATTGGTCCTGAGCCAACCAGCTTCTAAAGTTACTCTGTATCTTTAAGAAAAATAAAGAACAGAAACAAGAGGAGAAAACTGTGGTGGCCAGAGGGAAGTCTCCTCTGTTCTTCACTTCCACACACGAACGTCCCTGGGCAGACTTTTAGTGGGAACTGTGAGTGCTTGGCAACCAGCATCTGCTGCAACATCCTGATGGCCCCAGAATCCGCCCATTGGGCTCTGGCAGGTGCAGAAGGCCATGCTGTCATCTGTTATGATGGAGATGGCATTGAACTTGGATCATTCTACAGAAGAACTGAGATACAGGAGTCTCAGTGATAGGTCTTGAGTATGCACAGCCCCTGGGCTCCTGGAGAGTGAGATAAATTTCTGCTTTTTTAGACTTGGGTGCCTTCTCTCCCCACCACCCAGTCCTCCCATGCGTTATTCTTGGCCCCAAGTTTGAAATGAAGTGGGAGAGGGCTGCTGGTGAGCTGAAGTGGCAAGAGTGTTGTGTTCCCAGCAGGCTCCAGGAGACAAGCAGTGAGCTGGTGGAAAGATGACCGAGCCCAGGACCAGAGAGAGCGCTCCATCGACAAAGTGCTTGTCTTGCAAGTGTAACATTTAAGTTCAACCCCAGGACCCATGGGAAAACCTGGGCGTGGTGGTGCACACTTAAAACTCAGCAACGGGAGATGGCTAGGTCCTCGAGGTTCACTGGCCAGCCAGCTTCCTCAGTGGCTCCAGGTCCCAGTGAAAGACTTTGTCTCATAAAAATGAAGTACATGGCTTCTGAAGAATGGCAGCTGAGGTTGTCCTCTGTCTACACACACACACACACAGAGGAGGGGGAAGAGAGGGAGGGAGGGGGAGGGGAGAGAGGAAGAGAGAGAGAGGGAGAGAGAGATAGAGAGTCTGAGTCTTGTGTCTCCTCCTGGACAAGATAGAGCATCTCGACCCTGGCTGTCACTGTGCCGCTGTCATTGGGAGGCTGGCATTTGTGCCTCAAATTGATGCCCCATTTCATCCCACCCCTCTCTTTTAAAGAGGAAGTGATAAACCCAGGAAAAAAGGGACTTGTGTTCTGGAATTTTCCTCAGGTATCCAGCTGCAATAACCAGCTACCAGTGGGGATGTTTTAGGTGTGATTTTTTTTTAAACCACATCTTTTTAGGCCACCCAAGGCACCAGAACATCATCACCCTGTGAGTCAGTTTGCCCTGGAAGGCAGTTGTGTCTCCGTGAAAAATCCAGACCTTTCTGTGGTCTTTCTTGCTCTACTGTTTTAAATGTACACAGAGGGACAGAGAACAGTGGAGCTGGTGGCTTCCTCACTGTGGCCTTTGTCAGTGTGGCTGAGCTGTCTTGTCCCCCAGCCTCTGCTCCTGGGCTGATTTTGAGACAAATTCCCGTATGCTCTCAACTGCTGCTCAAGGTGACCTCGAAAGGAAGATAATAATGTCCTAGTCAGCGGTCTCAGCCAGCTGAGCTGGGGCACCTGTCTCCACTCAGCAACTAAAAAAAACAAAAGACAGAGATGTGTTCAGTGTAGCCACATTGGGAAAAGGACCAGATAAATGGGAACAGGGCCCCCAAGTCTGTCTTCAGGGTTTTAGCAGGAGCGTTGGGTTTAACAGGAGAAAGACATAGGCCGAGCAGGCATGAGTTCGCCATGGATTGGCAGCTCTGGTGACGGTGCTGTCCATGAACACCATCTTGGTCTCCATCTGGAATATGGGCCCGAAGAAGTGTGCTGTTATGGCCTTGTAAGGAGCAGTCAGGCTCCAGCATGTGGCCTCACAAGGGCAGGGGAGTGTGACCAGGGCTGTTGTGCAGACTCACCTTTGCTGGCCATAACTTTCAAGTCACTTGTCACAAAGGAGAAGAATGTAGACAAGGGGGACGAGGGGCTGGGAAGGGGTGAGGTGGAGTTATGCCAGGGACCAGCACCCTTCTTCATTAATACCTGTGCCTCACTGAAGAGCAGAACATTCCAGAATGCCTAAGGGCTGACAGAAACTAAAATGTGATGGATTCATGCCAGAGATCCCACATGCAGATCTGGGGAGGCAAAATGCCAGGGATTGCTGTGGAGGTAGCGATTCAGCCAGTGGGTGAGTTCCAGGCCTATGAGTGACCTTTTCTCTGAAAACAAGGTCACTTCAAGAGAAAACCTTAAAAAAATCATAAAAAGAGGTAGAGAGTGATTGAAGAAGAAACTTGACATTGACCTCTGGCCTTCAAGAATCTCACCTAGGTACATGTACCTGCACATACATTTGCATATGCCCAGGTGAGTGAGCTTGCGTACACCCACCTGTACCCACGTGTGTGTACCTGCACATACATTGTTGTAGAAAGTTTCCCAGGCCCTTTTTGGCCCAGAGGTTTGGAACCTGGTCCACAGCTGCTTTTGTCCTCCAAAGAAATGAATCAGACACTTATATACTTTATACTGTTTGGCCTATGTCTCAAGCACATTACTAGCTAGCTCTTTCATCTTAATTCAACCCATTTCCATTAATCTGTCTGCCACGTGGCTTGGCTCGCGGCTCACCTGTGTTCCTCACATGATTCTGCTTCGGGGGTCGGATGGAGACTGACTAACTCCACCCTTCTCCTACCTGCCTGCCCTCTGATTCTCCACCCACTTCTATGGTGCTCTACATAGGCCATACCAGTTACTTTATTTACATCATACAGAGAACATTTCCACCACAATACATCTGCATACACTCAGGTGAATGCATCTGTGTACACATCTGCATACACCCAGGTGAGTAAACGTGTACACACATCTGTATATGCACAAAGAAAACTAAGCATAAACCCAGAATGCAATTTTGAAAGTAAGCAAATGAGGAATCGTCCTTCCTTCCTGTCTCCCTCCTTCCTTCATGTGTGCAAGGGAGGGCACAGATGTGTGGAGGCCAGAAGACAACTTGCAGGAGTTGGCTCTTTTTACCACGAGGGTCCTGTGATCAAACCCAGATCGTCACCCGTGTCATCTTGCCAGCCCGGGAACAGTTTTTAAAGACAAGTGTTAGATCCCTGCTACATTCTGGGCAATGGCCTTTGCCTCTTGTTACTGCTCCGAGCCAGAACTCTACTAACCAAAGTCCAGGCTTTCCCAGGGCTCCTCCTCCTTTCTGGTCATACATTCTGTGGAAATTGATAATGTGTGGTGACTTGTACCCTCTGTTATAGTATCGAAAAGAATAGCTTTGCTGATACAAAGTCCACCGCGCACCCCTGTGTCTCCTCCACTCCTAGAATGCCTGGCAGAATGGCCTTTTCATCATCTCTGTGGTTTCACCTGTTCTAGGACTTTGTCATTTTGTGATCAGCTGATGCAGTCTCTCCACACAGCTGATTTCACTTAGCAGAGTGTTTCTCATGCCTCCTGTCTCCTGGAATTTTCTTTTCTTTGGTGGGACTGACATCTCATTGTTGGCAGTACTACAGCCTGTGCATTCCTTTACCAGGCACAGGTTAAGACCTCCAGTGAGACCTATGCACACTGTAGGTTGAGAACCTATCTTGTGTCCCCCAGGAAGGGTGACAATGAGTGTCCACTCCAAGACTTGTAACTATGAAAATGGGTTTGTGAATAAAGGAAACTTGAACAAACCATCTCAGGGGGTCTGCCCCTTTCCTCACTAAGGTCATTTTCCCTTTTCTTGCCTGTCATGGAATATTAGTTTAAGATGTGTCACATTCGTTTATGCTGTGAAATATTTGTTTAATGATGCAAAGATGTGTTGTATTTTTTTTTTAAATGTTGCATTTGTTTAATTCTGTGAAGCTGTGTTACCTTACCTACCTAAAACACCTGATTGGTCTAATAAAGTGCTGAATAGCCAGTAGCTAGGCAGGAAAGAAAAATAGTCGGGCTGCCAGGCAGAGAGAATAAATAGGAAAAATCTAGAGAAGAGGGTGAGAAGCAAGAAAAGGAGAAGGAGTGGAGGGTGCCAGGGACCAGCCACCAGCCAGCCATGGAGTAAGGAAGGAAAGAAAGATATATAAGGAGAGGTAAAGGCCCATAGACAAAGCATAGAGGGAAATGGGATGATTTAAGTTAGAAAAGCTGGCTAGAAACAAGCCAAGCCAAGGCCAGGCATTCATAAGTAAGAATAAGTCTCTGTATATTTATATGAGATCTGGGTGACGGGCCCCCAAAGAGTTAAAAAAACAAAACAAAACAACCCCTCAGCTACTTGCTCTTGAGACAGTTGGCTTCTTGATGTCTCCTTGAGAGGAAGGGTTGGATACTGAGTAGAAAATAATATCTGTTGAGTATGAGGAGGGACCCTTTGGGACTGTGGGGGGATTAGGAGTCCTGGAAGATCCCTAGGAAATGTCCCCCCCCATCATGACAAAGAAAGTTGCAATCAGAGGGGAATTACATTGTGGCTCCTTGGTGGTGGGACCAGCTGAGCTAACAGCTGTTTCCAATTATAGAGCAGCGTGTGTGTCTAGAATTCTGTGTATGCCCCCACCATACCATTTCTTCAGGGTCCTAGAGGAGACACTGTACCTGCCTTACAGAAGAAGAATGAAGCCTTTCTGTGCACCTGTGCACACTCAATTGTGAATGAGGGTGTCCCATGTGTGCATGTGTGTGCTCAGAGAACAACTTTGGGTGTTGGTCCTCAGTGCCCATTCTATTTTGAGAGTCTCTATGTTGTTTTCCCTCTATACAAGCCCGCCTAAGTAGGCCTGAGAGCTTCTGGGAATTTGGGTCTGTGCCTTCCCTTATCCATAAGAATGGCAGGACCTCAGGCATTCCTGTTATGTGTCCTGTTTTACCTTGGTTCTAGAGAATCAAATTCGGGCCCCTATCTTGCATTGCAAGTACTTTCACCCAGTGAGCCATCTCCCCAGCCTGTGCCGGAGGCCTTGAGAAGTTATACAGCATTGGAAAGGGAAAGGAGTTAGTAGGAAAATGAGGACCTGGAAGGCTGATCCCCAGGCAGCTCAGAATCCTCCTGCCATTTGCCTCTTAAGGGATGGATTGGGAAGCCTGCCTCCCTGAGTAACCTATACATATGTTCAGGGTTCCAGGCACAACCTTCAAAGCTTAGAAGCTAGTCTTGGGCCACCTGAGTATTAGCCTGGCATTGACAAGCTGGGCCAACTCCAGATGTAGCCTATAGGGGGCGCCAGAGTGGAGAGAGCAGCCTGCACTAAACAGGACCTGAGCCATGGTTAGATGTGTATCAGGCTCTGCTTGAATAATAATAATCAAAACACTTCCCTATGAGAATTAAAGATGCAGGGTGGACAAGACGACTTGGGAGCCTGACAACCTGAGTTTTAGCCCTAGAACCCCTGTGGGTGGAGAGAGCTGATTCTGAAGAGTTGTCCTCAGATATGTGTTCACAGAGATTAAAAAAATAAATCCATAATCATCTAGCATGATCATCATCAGAGGCTGCATCCAGGAACCGATGGGAGCAGATGCAGAGACCCACAGCCAAACATTAGGTGGAAATCCTTTGGAAGCAGGGGAGGAGCCAGAGGGGTCAAGGACACCACAAGAAATGGCCCACAGAATCAACTAAGCTGGGCTCAAAGAGATTCAGTTGACAACCAGGGAGCCTGCGTGCATGGGTCTGCGTTCCGTATTCTGCACGAGTTATGGTTGTGTAGCTTGGCGTCCTTGTGGGGCTCCTAACAATGGGGTGGGGTATCTCTCTCTCCTTTGCCTGCTTTTGGAACCTTTTTCCTCCAGTTTGGTTGCCTTGCCCAGCCTTGACATGTTATGCCATCTGCTCCCATTGGTTGAGACCCCTGGGAGGCCCGCCCTTTTCTGAAGGGAAAACAAAGGAGTGGATGGGGGCAGGAACAGAGGGGTTTTCTCCTTCATGCAGCCAGTGCTCTAGACCTGAGTCATCTCTGCAGCCATTCCCACTGATCCCAGTTGCCTCAATGACAACATTTAACACAACAAAGAATTTCAATTCCAGGAATTATTTTCAGGGACTACTACAATATTTTTTGCATATATATGTGCGGGTACATGTATGTGTGTTCCCATCTGTGGGAAAATATGATTTCAGATGCTTGTGCGTAGAGGCCTAAGGTTGACTTCAAATGTCTTCCCCAGTCTCTCTCCACTTCCTGAGACAGAGCCTCTCATTGAACTCAGCTAGCCATTATGGTTGATCTGGCCTGCCAGCTTGCCCAGGGGATCTTGTCTCTGCATTTTGAGAGTTGGGATTAGAAGCAGGCCACCACACCCATCCTTTTCTGTGGACTTCTGGGATCTAAATTCCAGTACTGAAGCTTGCATGGCAAATATTTCTCCACCAAGACATCTTTCCAGCTCTATTTTAAATATCTTGGATGTGCCTTTGCCCTGGAAAAATGTCCAGGGATTAATTTATCTCTAGCATTAGCTGGGTAAAGGGGCAAGACTGCTGTTACAGTTAGCTGAAAACCACGAATAAGGTTCATGGTAAAAGAACATGGGTTCCCACAAGTCTTATCTTCTTAAATATCCTAGGAAGTTTTGAAGTGCCACATGATCATGTCCAGTATGAAATGATAGGGACACCTTCCCAGCACAGAATAAGCCCTCGCCTGAAAATCAGAGGAGAGTGTTCTGGCAAACAGCTGTTCCTATGCAACAGCCTCACCTTGCAGAATCTAAAGCATAGATGATAATATGATTCTGTTTCATCGAACACCCCACTGTGAGCCAGACACCACTAGATTCTGTAGGTGGCTCTCTGCATTCCTAAGGGTCCTCAGGGCTCCCCTGCAGTTCTGCTGTAGTTATCTCACCACCCACTTTTACCTGCCATTTTAAAGATGTGTGTATGTATGTGTGTGTGTGTGTGTGTGTGTGTGTGCAAGCTTGTGTGCACATGCACAAGTGTACATACATGAGTTCAGTGCCATTGGAGACCAGAAAAAGGCACTGGATTTCTCTGTAGCTGGTCCTTTGGAGGAGCAGGAGTACTTTAAGCCCCAACACAGCTCTCTATCTCCTGCCTGCCATAAATTCGTGTTTTATAACTAATCCAGAAGTAGCATGTGGACAGACCACAGGCTGGTGAGGAACACAGTATGTGATATATTGCATGAATTCTATTTGGTATTATAATAAAACCCAAGAACCAGATATTGGGGAAAAGCTGAAATATTAGAAAGACCACAGAGGCTTCTCATCTAGCCAACTCCTCAGGTCAAAAATGTAGATGCTGTCTCCACAAACAGACTGAATGCCCTGGAGTCCTGGCAGAAAGGAAGAGTAGGCAAAGGGAGGAACTCCTCCTCTTTCTCCACCCAGCTATCTCACTTCCTCCTTCAACTTTCCTAGAGCTGGGATTAAAGGTGTGTGCCACCACCACCTGCCTCTGTTTGGCCTTGAACTCACAGAGGATCTCTGCCTCCCCAGTGCTGGGATTAAAGGCATAGTTCACTTCCTTGTTCTTAATGGCTAAATCTGTGTGTGGTGTGGCAGCCCTCTGATTTTCAAGGAAACTATTAAATATATAATATATCGCTACAGTGATATATAAAGAACTAGCTGGTCTTGGTGGTGTTTTTTTTTTTTTCCTTCTTCAAGGTCTCATATGACTAGCCTCCCCATCCCCATGTGGCCAATGACCTTGAACCTCTAATCCTCCTGCTTCTACCTTCTAAGTGTGAGTATTCCAGGTGTGCTCCACCACATCTGGTCTGTGACCTGCTGGGATCACATCCAGGGCCTGATCAGGCTAAGTGATCCCTCTTGTGGATGAAGCCACAGCCCAGCCCCTCAAAGTGCTGTCCTCATTGCCACCACATGGCTGATGCTGCAGTTTTTGCTCACTTACGTGCACTCACCTATGTTCTTTTTTGGGAAACTGGGACATCACAGCAAGAAACTGAAAGCCACACCCTCTCAGTGTCACCCATTGCCACCCTTATGTCCTCTGTGGCCATTGCTACTTGTTCTGGATGAGACAGTGGTCCTTTTTAATGGCTGAGAGCCTCCGGTGGCTCAGGTCCTTCTGTAAGCAGGCTGGCATGTGAAGGTACAGTGCTCAGAAACCAATGCCGGAGAAAACTGGCATCTGGTTACCACTCATTGCCAAGCAACTGGCACGAGCTGGGAACCCATTAGCATCCTATTTCCAGTCTCCAGAAACATGCCTTGCCTGGTGGCCCGAGAGATCTATACTGTGAGCTCACCTGTGCAGGTGGAATGACCCAAACTTTTACTTTTAGGGAACTGTTGTTGCTACTGGGTGGAGGACAGAAATTAGTCTTACTTCACTTCAAAGGTGACCTTGTTTCAAAGAGGGCAAATGACATTTGGAGTCAGATTAGGGGAAAGTCCTGGGTTCTTCGAGGAAGAAAATACTTTAGTGCTGTGATGTGTTTCAGAGGCTGGATGTAGCTCAGGTGTAGAGTGTTTACATAACATGTGCAAGGCCCCACGTTTGGCCCCCAGAACCACGTAGAACAGGTGTGGTAGTGCATACCTGTAACCTCGCACATGGGTGGTATAGGGAGGAGAATCAGAAGTTCGGGGACATCACTGGTCATCACCCAGGCCAGCCTGGGATGTGCGAGACTTTTTTATTTTGGGAAAAGCTGAAGTGTGTGAACAGAACCGTTGCCTGAGTTTTGAGATGACCCACCCGGGGATGAATGCCCCACTGGTGATGCCAGAGTGAGCTTAATGGCCTTGTTCTGGGGTCTGAGTCAGGGCACCTCCTGGGTTCTCCCCAGGCACCCGCTGGCCACTTTCTTCCACCTGTTCTTCCGAGTGAGCGCCATCGTCACCTATGTATGCTGTGACTGGTTCAGCAGAAGCTTCATTGGCTGCTTTGTGACTGTCCTCCTCCTCCTGTCTTTCGACTTCTGGTCTGTGAAGGTAAGGCTCCCTCTCTAGGGACCCATGGACTTTGCTCCCAGATGGTCATGTGGGACCCAGGGGTGCTGTGGTTTAAATTGTTGCAACGAATTAAAGAACTCCAAGGGACCGGCAGCACAGCAGGTAAAGGGGGCTTGTTGTCAAGCTTGGCCTCTACATGGTACAAGGAGAGAACAAGCCCCCACAAGTTCTCATTTGACCTCCACAGTATGCTGTGGTACATCAGTGTCCTTCTCTGCACAAAATTAATGTTTAAATTTCTTTAAGGATTACTGGGTCCATCCACTTATAATTAGAGAGCAAAAAAAAAAAGCTTTAGTACACAGCTTCCAGGATCGGTTGTCACAGATGCACAAATGGACTGTGGGGGTGACAACCCCATAAAGCTCTGGACTTTGTGAAATTTTTCATGACATATGACACACATAAACATATAGGACCATCTGTGTTGTGTGAGGTTTCTGGTCTGGACTTTCCAGGCCTGGACCAGAGGTTTGGTCTCACGCTCAGCCCCGCTTAGCCTCAAATAATCACACACAGGCTTATATTATGTTTGCGCTGACTGGCCTAGGGCACCAGGCATATAACTTGCTAGCTCTTTAGTCTTAAACTATCCATTTTTCTTGTCCTGTTCAGCCATGTGGTTTGGTACCTTTTCTCAGAGCAGCATTTCAGCTTCTTTCCTCAGTGTCTGCTGACTTCTCCTCGTCATGCATCCCTGTGGTGTCTGTGTCTGCTCTGAGATGTTCCCGAGTTTTCTTAGCCTGGTAGCCCTGTCCACACTTCCTGTCTGCCTTTAGCCAATCAGCTTTTATTAAACCCATAGGCAGGACAAATATTTACAATGACAGGAAACAGTAGCAACCTAACATAATCTCACTACACATTGGTTTTATTTTGAGGCAGAGTCTTTGTTTTTTGAGCTAGCATCTCACTATGGCTAACCCCAACTCACAGAGATCTGCCTGCCTCTGCCTTCTGAAGATGGGGGTTCAAGGCATACACTGCCCACCATACCTGGCTAGAATCCCACTTTTCAAAATGAGAAGGGCCAGTATAGTGACCCATTATCTTTAATAAACACTCAGAGGATGGTGGGGAGCAGAGAGTGGGGAGGTGGGCAGAGGTAGGTAGATCTCTGAATTTGAGGCCAGTTTGGTTTACAGAGTGAGTTCTGGGCCAACCAAGTGAGACCCTTTCTCAAAAAAAAAAAAAAAAAAAAAAAAAAAAAAAAAAAAAAAAAAAAAAGACAAAAAACAAAAAAAAATATTCCCCCCCCCAAGAAATCCCCACCACCACCAAGACAAAAAAAGTAAGCTGAAAGAAAAAACCCTGGAAATCTCACTTGAGGAACAATTACAATTCAACATCCTTTTTTCCCCTTTTGTTTTTTTGTGTGAGCATGCGCAATAATACACACATGGTCAAAAGGCAGCCTGCACAAGTCAGCTCTCTCCCCACACCATATGGGTACTGGGGAACCGAACTCAGGCCACCAGGCTTGGCAGAAGCATCTTCGCTCACTGCCATCTCAGCTGCCCCACAGCCTTCCCTTAATGCCTTCTCCAGTTTACAAGCATTAGTCAGGAAGCTGAGGCGGGGGCTCGGGAAATCCAGGCTAGCCTGGGCTACATAGGAAGACCATTACAGAAGCAATCAGTCATTGTGTTCCTGGTGTGCTCACAGCCCTTTTGTGTGCTTTCCTCAGAATGTGACTGGAAGACTCATGGTGGGTCTTCGATGGTGGAACCAGATAGATGAGGACGGAAAGAGCCACTGGATATTTGAAGCCAGGAAGGTATGCTCTATGACAAACTAATGAGATCTGGGGAAGGGCTGTGACGTTTACACAGGTTCCCTGTGTGCCAGACCAGACCAAATCCTCTGTGAAACCCACCCAGCAACAGGATATAGCAAATGAGTGAAAACAGGCATCACTGCTTCAAAAAGGACAATGGCTGCCCCCACAGGTCTCTCCAAACCACATGGCCAACACTGAGGCAGAGGCACGCATCTTCTGGCTCGGCCTTATCATCTGCCCCGTGATCTGGGTTGTGTTCTTCTTCAGCACCTTGTTCTCACTGAAGCTGAAGTGGCTGGTAAGATGCACTCTGATCCCCCGGCTGCTGTGACAAATCAGGGGCCACATAGTGGATATCCTCACCATTTGAAGGGTGTATTCTGGGGCTTCTGTTATTTTTGCAGAGTTATATAACCATCATAATTAATCTTAGGATTTTTAAAAGATTGTATGATTGTGTGTGTGTTGTGTGTCTGTGTGTAGTGTGTGTGTGGTGTGTCTGTGTGTGGTGTGTGTGTGGTGT
>PVIH01016786.1:0-44330 GCA_004025045.1 Sigmodon hispidus
TTTTTCTGGAGAACACCTCTTAAGGAGGCTGCCTCCGTAGATAGTTGAGTCTTGGTTTTCTCTGTATAATTGGAGACATTATCCAGGTCAAGAACAGGAGCACAAAGTGGCAGAACAGAGTGTGTCGTCACCCTGGGGACCTCTGAATGCAAATAATGTGGAGATCTGGAGGGAAAGGAAGAAACCAAGGGCAGCCAGTCAGAATTATGATTTTTGGAAGCTCCTTCATTCAAAGTAGCAGCCTCCTGGGGTGAAAGATAATAAAGGAAAGAAGTATCCCCATGAGTTTTCAAGAAGGGATAAATACTTTGGGTTCTATCTAAGTCTGGGGGGAGGTGGAAGTTGGAGGCTTAAAAAGTGCCTCAGGGATCGGCACATTGGCCCTCGGCTCCCAGCATCCCAAAGTCAGTACAAGTGGTACATATTTTGCAAGGTTATTTATGTTCCTGCTTTATATTTCCAAGCCTAGTCTCCCTAGGTTCCCCTAATCCTGACACTGCAACTTGTTTCACCACTTCTCTTAGGACATCTCCTTTCCTTTGGGAGTCATCAGTGACTTTAGCATTTCTTCCTACAAGAAACCCCATAACCACTATGTGTTACAGACATAGATAAAACAAATTTATTCTTACCCCTCTTACCTGTCCACTGTTGTAAGATGTTATTTTAAGATGTGTTACTTTTGTTTCTTGTATTTATTTAACTCTGTGAAGCTGTTTTACTTTGCTCATCTAAAACACCTGATTAATAAAGTACTAAATGGCTAATAGCACAGCAGGAGAAAGGATAGGCAGTTGTGGCAAGCAAATAGAATATAAAAAATTAGAAATCTGAGAAGAGAGAAAAGGAACCAGAGAAGGAAGAAGACATCAGAGGCCACCTTGCCACATAACAAGCCACAGAGTAAGAAATAAGAGAAAAGTGAAAGAAAAAATAATCTATGTTAAGACAATCTGCAACAAAACTAGCCACCAATAAGACCTACCATTTATGAATAAGAATAACCCTCCATGTGTGTTTATTTGGGAGCTGGGTGGTGCCCACCCAAAAGAGCAAAAAAATTCAAATAACAGTCCATTCCAACCATCCCTGTTATACCTAATCCTCAGGCTTTATCTATATCCCCATCCTTTGCCAACAATCAGCCTATTAAATTTCCAATGAATTTACTGAATATATTTCTTTAACCTATATAGTCCCCAGGCATAGTCCAAGTCACACACATTCTGCAGACCTAGTCTGATCAGTTTCAACTGCATTATTCCCACCTTTATGTTTGAGCCATTTCATGTCCAGTGTACCGGTGAAACTTGGTCAACCCTCTTATATTAGCTCCCAAAATCAAACTCTAGACTGCAGGACTGGAGCTAGTGTTGCAGTTTCTTTCTGAGGTTAGTTTGATAAGTTTCACAAATCTGAATGGGCCTACATACTCTTCAGCCTCCTGATTTTCAATCATATTTTCATGTAAATAGATCATTTCTTGAAGTACCTTCATGCTATATACCATCTTTATCATATTTAACTCTAGTTAGCACATCTGTGTGAAAATATAGGCTTGTATATCTTTGAAACGTGCCCTACAACAACATACCAAAACCCTAGGCCTTTGTGTTAGCCTTTCCTGAGGCAATATAAAATCCTATATCAAACACACCAACAAAACCAAAGCTCCATCATAATAACACAAACAATATTGAAGGATAGAATCACCATACCCAAATCTACCAATCCTACATAAGTGTTACCCAATGAAAACTACTTAGATGAACCCAGACACAGAACTTAACCATAAACATCATCCAGAACTTCAAAACATTATAGAAGGCAAAAAGAAACAATTGAATAAACTTAAAATGAATAATAAAAACACAACTGATGTCAAGAAAACACAAAAGTACACCTGAATTAAAATGATGAAGAAAATGTAAAATTTGAAAATCAAATATAATAAATGTATATAAAGAAGAAAGCTCAAACTAAAATAAATATGAAACTGAAAATCCAATAATGCATTTTAAAACCCAGAAAAAATCTTTACAAGTAGAATGGATCAAGGTAAAATATCAAAACTTGAGGATAAATTAGAGAAATTTTATCATACAGCAGAAGAATATTATTTTTAAAAAATAATACATAATAGAACACACCGAAAATATAAGAAACCATAAAGAACAAATATATTATAGAAATACATTACTGAAAAAATTCCAAATCTATGACATAGACAAGATCTTCAAAAATTCATACAAAAAATTAATATTAAACACAGAGCAAAAACACATAGATAAGATCAGGAAAGTGGCAACACATAGATAAGATCAGAAAAGTGGCATGGTATATCTTAATAAAAAAACTAAAAAGACAGAATAGAGAATGTTGAAAGAATCAAGAGGAAGATAAACACAACCATAAGTTAAGTAAACCTCTTAGAATAATGGCTGGTTTCTCAACAAAAATTTTGAAAAGAAAAGGAGGAGTAGGAGACCTCTTAGAATAATGGCTGGTTTCTCAACAAAAATTTTGAAAAGAAAAGGAGGAGTAGGAGCAAAGCATCTCAAACTCTAAATTTCCTTGAATTTCTACATAGACTATTGTATAGAGCCAAACTACCTGCCTCAATTAAAGGAGAAACAAAAACTTTCCCTGATATAAAGAGGGTTAAAAAGTTTCTGTCCACTAGACCAATGTTAATGATAGTACTATAAGAGATACTTTGAACTACAGAAAGAATTTTACATGCACATGATATTTTTTTAAAAAATAAAGCTAAAATGACCAGAACAAAAAGTATGAGTAAGAACACAAACTTCAAGAAAATGAAATAAAATAATAAGTAATCAGGGGCCTAATCCCAGGCCAACAGAGAAGACTAATTTTCCCATTAACATCCCAGTTTGTTGGACACCCCTATCTGTAAGATCCATCCCATCCCTCAAATTATCTTATCATTCTGCAATCCCAGTGGCTTCCTGAGACCCAGAGTTCACCAGCCCCTTTTGGATCAAGAGGTGATTGATAATTCACCCAGTCTAGCCAGAGAGCCTGTTATCTGGGACATAGGTCTGGGATGAGTGTAAATCCACTTGCACCCATTGTTACCCCATACCCAGGCCAGCAGGGTCTTACAGGCCAGAACATCTCATTACCACCCCAGTCTCTTGGACACCCCCATCTGCAAGACCTACTCTATCACCCAAACCATCTCATCACCCTTAAATCTCAGCAGATCCCCTAAAACCAGAGTTTTTCATCCCCTTGTGAGCTCAGACTGAGTACCTGGGACACAGATTTCACCCTAATTGGATCCAGCATTCCTGTAGGATCAAGAGCTCCTACTAGATCAAGAAATAATATTGGAACAAGATTGGATTCCTGAGACACAGAAACAGTCAGCTCCTACTTGACCAAGAAAATCTCACCGAGACACAGAACATATTAATTCCAAGAGGATCAAGAGCTCATATTGGACTAAAAGAAGCTTCCTGAGACACAGACATAGTCAGGTCAAACTGCATCAAGAATATGTTTCTGAGATACAGACAAATTCTGCATCAGTCTGAGGAAGCAATGGATAGATGTCAGTGGAAGAATACATGTAACGTTTTTTAAAAAATGTGACACCACCAGAAACTAGAGGTTCTACAAAAGTATAATTTGAAAATGTCATTGTACAGCAATCAGAAGGAAACAATCCTAAAACAACATTATAAAGATTATAGAAGCCTTTAAAAATAAAATAAAAATTCCCTAAATGAAACAGAAGGACAAACAAAAAACTCAGAGAGAATAATATACCCCTTAAAGAAAATAAGAAAAACCAAGAAATAGCAATCAAATAAGTGAAGCAAACAGGTTAAGATTTAAAAATTTAAATAGAAGCAAAAAAGAAGATCCAGACTAAGGGAATTCTGAAAGTGAAAATCTGAATAAATAAACAGAAAATACAGATGCAAGCATAACCAACACAATGTAATAGATGGAAGAGAGGATCTCAAAAAAAAAAACCCACTAAAGACAAAATAATGAAACAAAATGTTCTTTTTTTATGAAAAGACCAAATAAAAAATAATAGAAATAGAAAAAGAAAAATACCAGCGTAAAGGCAAAGAAAATATATTCAACAAATTATGTAAGAAAACTTTCCCAACCTAAAGAAGAAAATGTATATACAAAAAGCTTACAGAACACCATATAGACTAGACACCCCCAAAAAATCCTTCTGGTATAAAATAATCAAGATCTTAAACCTACAAAATAAAGAATATTAAGAGTTTCAAAAAAAGGCTAAGTAAGTGATAAAGACAGATCCATCCAGATAACACTGAGTTAATCCATAAAAAAAATGAAAGCCAGAAGGTCCTGATCAGCTATTCTATGGACACTAAGAGACTATAGATGCCAGCCCATACTACTTTACCCAGCAAACTTCTTGATCACATACAAAAAGTAAACAAAATATTTCATGCCAAATCTAGTTTTAAACAATACCTATCCACAAATTCATCATTACAGAAAGAACTAGAAGAAAAACCCCAACATAAAGGACCTAGATAAACCCACAATTTACAAGTAATAGATAACCCCACATAAGAAAACCTCAAAGAAAGGAAACACATATACTACCACCAAAAATTGCACTAATTAACTATTAGTGGTCATTATTATGCCTTAATATTAATGGCAGGGATAAGAAGAAATTTTATAGCACTAGATGCCTACATAAAAAATGTGGAGAAATCTCACACAAAAAAATTATAGCAAGGTTAAAAGATCTAGAACAGTTAGAAACAAACTTACCTATAAAGAGAAGAAAGCAGGAAATTATCAAACTTGGGGGGCTCAAATCAATAAAAATAAAACAAAAAGAATAATGCAAAGAATCGGTAAATCAAAGACTTGGTTATTTGAGAAAATGAAGAAGATAGAGAAACTCTTTTCAAATTTCACAAAATCAGAAATAAAAAGGTGGACATAGCAACAAACACCATAGAATCATTAGATCATAATTAGAAAAACCAATACTCTAATAAATTGAAAAACATGAAAAAATGAAAGCTTTCTAATCACTTATGAAAATTAAATCAAGATTAGATAAATGATCTAAGTAGACCTCTAACTACTAAGGAAACAGAAGCAGTTATTACAAGTCTCCCAGGCAAAAAAGCCCAGGGCCAGATAGCTTCAGTGCAGAGTTCTAACAGAATTTCAAAAGACAACTAATACTAATATTAATGCTAAAACTAATACCCTTTAAATTGTTCTACACCATAGAAACAGAAGGAATATTGCCAAACTCTTTTTATGAGGTTAGAATTGCCCTGATACCAGAATCACACAAAAACATAACAAAGAAAATGAATTTCAGATAAATTATTCTCAGAAACATTGATGAAAAAATATTCAGTAAAATACTAGCAAATCAAATTAAAAAACATGTCATCAATTATATAAACCTAAAAGAAAACAAAACCACATGATCATTTCATTAGGTGCTGAAAAAGCCTTTGACAAAACCCAACCAATGAACTCATTGGCACAGGAGACCACTTTTTAAATGTAATATGAGTAGCATTGACACTGAGAGCAATAATTAATAAATGAGACCTTCTTAATTTGAGAAGTTTCTATATAGCAAAGGACACACTTGGTAGGACAAAACAGTAGCCTGTTCTCTAAAACATACAAAGAACTAAAAAAAAAAAAAAAATAACAACAACAACAAAAAAAAACTAGAGGACATTTTTTAATCCAATTAAAAATTAGATACAAAGATAAATAGGAAATTCTCAACAGAAGAATTTCAAATGGCTGAAAGACTCTAAAAGAATTGCTCAACATTCTTAGCCAACTGAGAAATGCAAATCAAAGCAACTTTGAGATACCTACTTAACGCCTGTCAGAATTGCTAAGATAAAAAACAGAGATGACTGTCTATGCTGGATGGGATGTGAAGCAACGTGAAAACTCCACCATTGTTTATGGTAATGTAAACTTTTATAGCCACTTTTGCAGTTTCTTAGGAAACTGAATATCAGCCTTCCCAGTAATTCAATAAGACCACTATTGGGAATATATCCAAAGAATGAATTAACTCAACTATGTTCATAGCAGCACTATTCATAATAGCCAGAACCTGGAAACAACCTAGATGCCCCTCAACTGAAGAATGTATTAAAAAATTGTGACACATTTGCACAATAGAGTACTACTCAGCAGTTAAAAATAATAACATTCTGAAATTAGCAGGCAAATGAATGGATCTAGAAAATATCATCCTGAGTGAGGTAACACAGAACCAGAAAGGCAAACATGATATGTACTCACTCATAAGTTCATTTTAGACATGAAGCACATGATAATCAGGGTACAATCTACAACCTCTGTGCAGCTAGGTAAAGAGAGATAGATATCCATGGATCCTCCTGGGAAGGGGAAATAGAGCTGAAATTCTGAGTAAATTGGGATTCTACAGAGGGTATAGAGCAAGGGAAATTGGGAAAAAATAAAAGACTGTGGGAGGGGTTGAGTGTGGAAAGCAACAGAGAGAAAGAACAAAGAAATAACTCTCATGATGGAGGGAGCCACTGTGGGGTTAGAGAGAAACATAGTGCTAGGGACATATCCAAGATCTCAAAAGTTGACCCTAGCTAAGACTCCAAGTAATACTGGAGAGGGTGCCTAAACTAGCCTTCTCCTATAATCAAATAAGTGACCACACTAATGGCCATTATAGAAACTTTATCAAGCAACTAATGGATGCAGTTGTAGAGATCCATAGCTCAGCAATTGTATGAGCTCTCAGAAAGAGAGGAGTTATATGAGCAAAACGATGAAGATTCTGATGAGGCTACCCACAAAGACAGCTGACCTAAGCTATTGGGAACTCATTTACTCTGAAATGATAGCTGAGAAACTAAAGGAAATGGAAATAAACCCTCCGAATGCAGATGATAATGGAATGGTGTGGGAAACTAGTGAAGCCTTTGGTAGTAGAACTTGATTTTATTACTGGTGCATAAAGTCGCTTCTAGGAGCCTATTCTCTACAGAAGAATATTTACTTGATATTGGAAGGAGGGATTCTGTCCTACCTCAACTGGATATGTCAGACCAAATTGACTCATCTTGGAGAGTCTTTACCCTCTCTGAGGAATCGATGGGGGAATAGACAAGAAAGAGTCTGGGGGTAGGACTAGGAAGAGGACAGGGAGGGGGAGCAGCGGTATTTATTTAAATAAAAAATGAATTAAAATTTTAATCAGCACATACTTTCCAGAAATAACTTCACATATGAGTAGTTCCAATTTTTTTTGTCAAAAACACAGGGTAGCAAAATGAGAAATAACTTTACATTTTAGTGGATTCAACTCTCTACTCAAAAAAAAAACCAGCATATTAAAACAGATTCAGAAACAAAATTGTTGTGCCCAAGAAAGTCAGTTCTATTGATAGAATTAAGTGAAACATAAAAGGAAGGATGGAAAAATACTCTAAGAAAATAGCAATATAAAGCAAGCAGGTATTGCTATCTTATTATCTGATAAAATAAACTTCAAACTGAAAATAATCAGAATAAATAGAGCTCTTTATTCTCAACAATTAGTAATTAACCAAAAAGACAGTACAGTCATAAACCTATGTGCACGAACACTGACTCATCCAATTTTTATTAATAGCATACTATCAGAATAAAAAACCTAAATAAATACTAACCAAAAGATAAAGTTATTACTTTCTCCAACATAATACATCTGGTCAAAAAGTAAACAAAGAAACATCAGAATGAAATGACATCACATATAAAATGTATCTCAATATTAAAATAAGCTATCATGTAATATTTAATTAATAGTAAGGTACTGCAGCTTTCAACATATGTGTTTGCTGTATCTTCTCAGCAGAATTATTCTAAACATCACATTTTTCTTTTTTTGTAATGTTAGATATTTTATTGTAGAAGTAACGCAGCTACTGATTTTCATAACAAAATGTACTAATTCAGTCTGATTTTATAAATTCTTTAATAGATACAAAATCAAGAAAATCAAACCAGAAAATTAAAAAGAAACATTTAGAAAATTAATTAAATAAATACTAATAAGGTATATTTAACTAATAAGGTATATTTATATCATATATAATGCCTTATTTTTAAAAGGACAAAAGTTTCACCACAAAATAGATATTTCAAATTGTATTATTTATAAATTTTATTTTATAAACTTTATTACAAAAATATTGCAAGTAAACAAAAATGTCATTCACCAAATTTAACCAGACCCAAACTTTGCACTTTATACAGACACATAACAGGAAATGACATTTAATCAATAATGAAAAATCTTCCTACAAAAAAAATATAAAATGTATCTCATGTCAACAGAATTTTCTACTCAAACCCAAAAAATACATGCATGTTTAGCAACTCACTAAAGTTTCTATAGAACTTAAAATATCTTGAGACAAAAGACACACCTTTAAAAAAATGAGAATTTTGAAATAACTCTTATTTTCTATCTGACTATAATTCAATAGTATAGGAAATAAACAGCAAACAAATCTTTGGTAAGGATAGGAATTCATGTAGATTAAATTAAACGTTTTTGAATGATGAAAAATAAAGAAACATATACAAATGTCTTGGAACTAAATGAAAATAAAAATACAATGTGATCAAAATTTCTGGAACACAATAAAACATTTCTACCCGTCAAACATACAGCACAAATCTGTGTTAGAACACCAAAAACATACTTTCTTTATCCATTCTTCAGTTGAAGGACATCTAGGTTGTTTCTAGGTTCTGGCTATTATGAATAAAGCTGCCATGAACATATTTGAGCAAGTGCCCTTGTTATCACAAACGTAGTATGCAGTATATGGCCAGGAGTGGTAACCTGATTCTTGATGCAGATCAATTTTCAATTTTCTGAGAAACTTCCATACAGATTTCTAAACAGGTTGTATACTATTATCATCCTACCAGCAAAGACAGAGTGTTCTACTTGCTCTATATCTTCTCCAGCAACATCTGTCACTTATGTTTTTGATCTTAGCAATTCTGACATGCGTAATATGGAATCTCAAAGTCATTTTGATTTGCATTTTTTAGATGGCTAAAAATGTTTAACTGCTCTTTGATCATTTAACATTCCTTTGTTCAAATTCTCTGTTTAAATCTGTACCTGATTTTTAAATTGAATTATTTTGTGTTTTTTATGTCTAGTTTCTGAAGTTTATATATATATAAACTTCCCAGGCTTCCTCCTCCCTATCTCCCCATCAATTCTTCAGAGAGGTAAGGACTCTCAAGGTTAGTGAATGTGATATGGCATATCAAGTTGAGGTATGACTGAGTCCTTCCTTCTAGGTTAAAAGCTGAGCAAGGTGTACCTCTGTAGAGAATAGACCCTGTAGAGAACAGACCCTTATAAGCCATATATATATATATATATATATATATATATATATACATATATATACACATATATATAATTACCTATTATTTCATATGTAGAGTTGGAGAAAATGTTTTTCCATTTTGTAGGATGCCATTTTACTCCATTAACAATGTATTTTGCCTTACAAAATTTTTCAATTTTATGAAGTCCTGTTTATTAATTGTTGATATTACTGCTAGCACTGTGTGGTATATTTAGACAATGAGGTATCACTCAGATGTTAAGAAAAATAGTATCAAGAAATTTGTCATACAGGCAAATGAATAAAAGTAAAAAACAAATCTTAACAGAGGTAACCCGTACCCAGAAAAACTAATATGATATTTAGTTACTTAAAAGTAACTATTAAATTCAAAATAAAGGAATTTATGAGGGTGACTTTAGCTAAGACTCCTAGTAATGGATACAGTCTTGATACAGTGCCTGAATTGGCCATAGGTTGGTAGGTAGGTAGATAGATAGACACAACTCAGAATTAGCAAGAAATAGTGAAGTCTCAGTGAAGAGTTATGTACTTTGGTTTGGCTTTTGGACATTCTTAGTCATTATGGAAAGAATCATTCCACTGTGGGCAAAACGTCCAACTCAAATTACTCAGCTTTAAATTTCTTAGCCTTTTATATCCAATAGAGATATTTTTCTATACACAATAATTCCATTTAAACTCTTTTAAAATATGGGTATGTCTATATTTAGGAAGATTCAGCTGTCCTAGATTTCCTGGGAGATTTTCAAGCTGTGACACTTGTGAGCTACAAAAATGACAGTACGGAAAAAACATGCCCATTGGTGCATGTACTGGTAAAAGTTTATTAACTTGAAACAAAGCAGAGTCAACTGGGTAGAATAAACCTAAACTTAGAAGAAACCTATATCAGAGTGGCCTGGGGAAAAACCTGAGAAATTTTCTTGATTGATTGTTGGTGTGGCCATCCATTAAGCTTGAAATATGAGAAAAGGTATTTCTCTGTTGATACTTTCAACAAAAATAAGACAATCATACATGCTTCCTAATGTTAAAAAATAAGTGGCATTGATGTGTATGTAATAGTAAGAACAGAAAAAGTAGCATTTAGTCAAATTTACAAAACATTTTGTATTCTTATAAATGATTTATAAATAAAATAATTATGGGAAGTTATCATACTGGTAGATCTATTACTATTGAAAAGAAATATTTTTAACTAGAAATTAATTAGTATTATACCATAGTATAATTTCTTTCTAATAAGCTGTTATCACAGTTTCCCTCAATAATGATGTCCACTTACATTCCTTCCATCATGATTGAATCCTCAGAATCAAATATGGAAACCATTGAGATCAAAGTGTGTGAAATACATACCAATTATAATGTGAGAAACAAACCTTCTCCACCACTCAAACAGCTCATGAGAAATATTTACTCATTATTAAAGATGTGTAAACACTAAAAAAAACCCTAGAAGCATCGTTGTGTGTCAATAATCCCAGCAATGAATGGCAGAAAAGTGGAAATGATACTAGTATTCATAACAATAGATGTCAAATTCCTTGCAAAGTGTTGTCACTCAACCCTGGCTTCAAGTAAACATGTCTAAAGCTGTTGTCCTAGTTTGTCTCATATGAAAACTTCAACCACAAACCTGTGTGTGTTTTATAACAACTCACATTCACAAAATATTCTGGTGTATGATAGTTGTTTAAATATTAAAACACTACTTAGTATTCTAATGAGAAAGAATCTGAAATAATGTGGACTTGAAAAAGAGGGGAAACTTGGGAGGAGTTGAGGGAATGAATCTTAAAACAAAGTATATTTTTAAAAAGACTATTTGCAATAACAAAAACTATACTGATAAAATTCTCAGAATGTTCTCATAACATTGAACATGCCTACAAAAATAACAATGTATTTGATGAAAATATATTGACTCTTGTATGTGTATCCATTAAACTTTGTGTGTTTTTTAGTGTGGATATAAACTTATTTTTAAGAAGTGTTTCTTTCATCATCCTGTATCTTATTTTTGAGACAGGATCTACTTGCACCTGAACTATATAAGTGGTCTCTGAGTTATCATCATAGTTATAAACATGGTCTCTACCCTTCTCCATTTTGTGACATAAGTTTGACAATAATCAATTGATAATTCAAGCCTGTTGTGTGAGTTGTGATAACTGTTTTTTTTTATTTTTTTTATTTTGAATATTATAAAAAATTATGGAATTTTTCCTTTCCTCTTCTCAAACACTCCCAGATACTCCATTTTTCAATTAGTTTTGCATGCCTAAATTTACATGTGTATACATGTAAATACATTTATATTCATAAATGCTCTTTTGATAAAATTCTATGAATTATACATAACACATATTTAAATAATATTGTTTAATGCATTATATATATCAATGACACTGTACACTGTGTGCAATTTTAAAGTATTAAGTATTTCTGGAAATTTTCTGAAGTAAATTATATAGAAAAATGAAAAATGTCATGAACTACACATTTCTTTTCCTGATTTTCTTAGGAGTTGTTTATCTGAAAAGCATTAAAATTCACAAATTATTATTATTCATGACAAGATGATGGAAGTGGTCACAATTTTGGTCCCTGGCACAATACACAGAATGATGAACATCAGTAATTGTTTGAAAACAGTTGCACAATATGCAAAATCAGTGCATTTAAAACTAGATTCTGCTATTTAGTTATTACATATTTTTGAAGTTTTAGTAATTTCATCTTTTCCCTACTTCTATTTTCAACATGAAAATAATTATATATGTCCCTCACATACTCTTTCAAATTATTTCAAATTAGTGGCTTTTTTATAATTATGATTGCATTCTTATATAAACTACATTAAAGTATATAAAACCACAAACACTATATGTAAATAAATTGTATTATATGTAAAATTTTGTTACATAATATAAACTATGTTAGATAATATAAACTATGTTAGATATTTTATATTATATAAATCGTTGCTTCTTTTTTATTTTTATGAATAAAGAAGTCACATTTTCTATCCTTGTGCATCCTTATACAAGGTCCCTTCCCCCTCCCACCAAATCAGGTCATTCTCTCATCTCCACAACATCCCATCCCTCTCCCCGGGTAGGCGGCAGACAGTCCTAAGGTCACACTGTCCCAATATTGCTTAGTTCAGCCTCAACTCCTGGCAAATCCAGTTTTCTCCCCCCAAAATCAAGACTAAGTCAGGTATTCCTCTAGGGAGAGTGGGAACCAAGGAGTTAGCCCAAGGCGATTCTGATCCCAAGATGTTCAGTGGTTGTGGTTTGCAGCTTGGGCATGCTTTGTTTTTTGTTTGTTTGTTTGTTTGTTTGTTTGTTTGGTTTTTGTTTTCTTTAGTTTCCACTAATGAGTGTCCACTAATGACTGAGCACATTCCCTGCTTATTTTTCTGGGTTTATGATACCTCGCTCAAGAGGATGTTCTCCAAATCCATCCATTTACCTGCAAATTTTAGGATATCATTTTTTCTTACTGCTGAGTAGTACTCCATGGTGTGATATATCACAGATTGTTAATCCATTCTTCAGTTGAGGGGCATCTAGGTTGTTTCCAGGTTCTTGCTATTACGAATAATGCTCCTATGAACATAGTTGAGCTAATGCTATTGGAGTGTGACTGTGCATCTTTAGAATATACACCCAGAAGTGGTATTGCTAGGTCCTTGGGGAGATTCATTCTCAGTTTTCTGAGAAACCATCATACTGCATTCCAGAGTGGCTGAACAAGCTTACACTCCCACCAACAATGTAGGAGTGTTCCCATTGCTCCGTACCCTCTCCAACATAGGCTGTCATCTATGTCTTTTATCTCAGTTCAATCTGACAGGTGTCAGGTGGTATCACAAAGTGGTTTTAATTTGCATTTCTCTAATGGCTAAAGATGATGAGCACTTTTTCAAGTGCCTTTCAGGCATTTGTAATTCTGCTGGGGAGTTCCCTTTTTTAGTTCTTAACCCCATTTTTTGATGAAGTTATTCAAGGTTTTGGGCTCTAGATTCTTGAGTCCTTTATATATCTTAGAGATCAATCCTCTATCACTAGTAGAGTTGGTGAAAATCTTTTCCCATTATGTAGGCTGTCTTCTTGTCCTATTGACAGTGTCCTTGGCTTTACAGAAGCTTCTCACCTTCAGGAGATCCCACTCACTGATTGTTGATTTTAGTGTCTGTGCCACTGGTTTTATATTTAGGGTGTGGTCACCTATGCCAAATCGTAGAAGTGTATTTCCCACTTTCTTTTCTATCAAGTTTAAAGTGGCTGAGTTTATGTTGGGGTCTTTGATCCACTTGGATTTGAGTTTTGTTCAGGGTGACAGACTTAGATCTATTTGCATTTTTCTACACACTACCATCCAGCTATGCCAGCACCATTTGTTAAATATACTATCTTTTTTCCATTGAATATTTTGGGGCTCTTTGTCAAAGATCTGGTGTTTACAGGTTTTTGGATTAATGTCTGAATCCTCAAATCTATTCCACTGATGCATAAGTCTGTTCTTATGTCAGTACCAGGCTGTTTTTATTACTGTAGCTCTATAGTATAACTTGAAGTCAGGGATGGTGATGCCTCCAGACGTTCTTTTGTTGAGCAAAATTGTTTTGAGATTCCTGGCTTTCCTGTTATTCCAAATGAAATTGAGTATTGTTCTTTCAAGGTCTGCAAAATATTGTGTTGGAATTTTGATGGGCAGTGCATTGAATCTATGGATTGCTTTTGGTAGTATTGCCATTTTTACTATGTTGATTCTACCTATCCAGGAACATGGGAGAGCTTCACATTTTCTGATATCCTCTTCAATTTCTTTCTTCAGTGATTTAAAATTTTTGTCGAATAGATCTGTTACTTCTTTGATTATACTTACGTCAAGGTTTTTAATGTTATTTGCAGCTATTATAAAGGGTGATGTTTCCCTTATTTCTTTTTCAGCCCTTTTATCTTTGGTGTGCAGGAGGGCTACTGATTTCTTTGAGTTTATCTTGTATCCTGCTACATTGCTGAAGGTGTTTAACAGCCGTAGAATTTACTTTGAAGAATTTTGTGGGTCACTTATGTTTACAATCATATCAACTTCAAATAGAGACAGTTTTACTTCTTCTTTTCCAATTTGTATCCCCTTAATCTCCTTTTGTTCTTTTTTTGGTTTAGCTAAAACTACGAGAACTATATGGGATAGATAGGGGGAATGAGGACATCCTGGTCTAGTTCCTGATTTTAGTGGGATTGCTTTGAGTTTTTCTCCTTTAAGTTTGATGCTGGCTGTCAGCTTCTTGTAGTTCACCTTTATTATATTGAGATATTGTCCCTGTATTCCTGATCAGTCCAGAGCTCTTATCATAAAGGAGTTTTGGATTTTGTCAAAGGCCTTTTCATCATCTAAGGATATGATCATGTGGTTTTGTTTATATGATGGATAAAGTTTACATTTTTTTCGTATGTTAAACCAACCCTGCATTTCAGAGATGTAGCCTACAAGGTTGTGGTGGATTTATATATTGTTTTATACAGTTTGCCAAAATTTTATTGAGAATTTTAGTATCAATATTCATGAGGGAAATTAGTCTGTAATTCTCCTTCTTTGTTGTGTCTTTGAGTGGCTTGGGTATTAGGGTAATTGTGGCCTCATAAAAGGAATTTGACAATATTTCTTCAGTTTCTAATGTGTGAAATAGTTGGAGGAGTAATGGTATTAATTCTTCTTTGAATGTCTTGTAGAATTCTGCACTGAAACCATCTGGACCAAGGCTTTTATTTTTTGGGAGGCTTTCAATGACAGCTTCAATTTCCTTTAGGGTTATATGCCTGTTTAGGTAATTAATCTATTCTTTATTTAATTTTGGTAAATTGTACCTGTCCAGAAAGATGTCCATTTCTTCTAGGTTTTCTATTTTCATGGAATATGTATTTTCAGAGTATGATCTGATAAATTTCTGGATCTCCTGGGGGTCTGTTGTTATGTCCCCCTTTTCATTTCTGATTTTGTTGATTTGTACACTGTCTCTCTGCTTTTTGATTACTTTGGATAAGAGCTTATCTATCTTGTTGACTTTCTCAAGGAACCTACTCTTTGATTCATAGATTCTTTGTCTGGTTCTTTTTGTTTCAATTCTATTGATTTCAGCTCTAAGTTTGATTATTTCCTGTCTTCTACTCCTTCTAGGTAAGTTTGCTTCTAATTGTTCTAAGGCTTTCAGCTGAGCTGTTAGGTCTCTAGTGTGGGATTTCTCTAGGTTTTTCATGTAGGCCTCTAGCGTTATGAATTTTCCTCTTAAGACTGCTTTCATTGTGTCCCACAAGTTTGGGTACATCGTGGATTCATTTTCATTAAATTCTAGGAAGACTTTGATTTCTTTCTTAATTTCTTCCTTGACACAGATGTGGTTCAGCTGTGTGATGTTTTGTTTCTGTGAGTTTGTAGACTTTCTTTGATTTTTGATATTGCTGAACTCTAACTTTTTGCCCTGGTGGTCTGATACGATATAAGGGATTATTTTCATTTTTAGTGTCTGTTCATGTTTGCTTTATGGTCAATTATCTGGTCAATTTTAGGGAATGTTTCATGACGAGCTGAGAAATATGTATATTCCTTTGCATTTGGGTGGAAGCTTCTGTAGATATCTATTAAATCCATTTGCATCATAACCTCTTTTAGACTCCTTCATTCTCTGTTGAGTCTCTGTCTGGCTGTCCTTTCCAGGGGTTAATAGTGGGGTGTTGAAGTCTCTCACTATTAGGGTTAGAGAATTGATGTGTGATTTGAGCTTTAGCAGTGTTTCTCTTACATAGGTAGGTGCCCTTATATTAGGGGCATAAATATTCAGGATTGAAATCTCCAGCTTGTTTCTTGGGACCATTTGACTGGAAATCTTTTCCCAGTGCTTTACTGTGAGCCTGTGTCAGTCTTTGTGGTTTAGGTGTGTTTCTTGTAGGCAACAGAAGGATGCCTTCTGTTTTATCCATCCTGTTAGTGTGTGTCTTTTTACAGGTGAGTGATGTTCATTGATATTAAGGGATATTAGTGACCACTGATTGATATTTCCTGCTACTTTGGGTGTTAACTTGTTTTTGATTGTTTGTGGTTTCATGGGTGTATCTGGGGTCCTTATGTTGGAGAATTCCCTCTAATGCTTTCTGTAGTGCTGGATTGGTAGATAGATATTGTTTCAGTCTGACTTTGTCATGAAATACCTTGTTTATTCCATCTATGGTGATTGATAATTTTGCAGGTTATAGTATTCTAGTTTGGCAGTCATGCTCTTTTAGCATCTGTATAACTTTTGACCATGCCCTTCTAGCTTTCATTGTTTCCATTGAATAGTCATGTGTTATTCTGATGGGTCTGCCTTTAAAGGTAAGTTGGCCCTCTTCTTTTGCAGCTCTTAAAATTTTTTGTGTGTTCTGTATGTTTTGTGGCTTGATTATTATGTGGTGTGCTGACTTTTTTGGGGGGGTCATATCTATTTAGTGTTCTGTAAGCTTCTTATATGTTTATAGTCATTTTCTTCTTCAAGTTAGGAAAGTTTTCTTCTATGATTTTATTGAATACCTTATGTGTGTTTTTGAGGTGTTATTCTTCTTCTTCTATTCCTATTATTCTCAATTTAGGTCTTTTCATGGTGTCGAACTCTAGCAGACAATCTTTATTATCCCAGAGGCCACTATTGCCAGGGAAGCAGGTAGGCTGACTACAAATCTTCACCTCTGGTTTGGTTCCACCAAATTTAATCACCCAGACTCACACCCAGTTTAATTGCAGAATGCCTGTTGCAGTTTCTTTTCTTCTCTAACCCCAACTAAAATGTGCCATAAAGATGTTCTTCTCTAATTTATGTTCTCTGAAGCCATTTTATTATTCTACCCTCCAGCATATTCAGGAACTACATGAGAACACAGCAGGTGATCAGACTTAGTAACAGGTTATCTAACTGAAGACATTCAGCACTCCTCTTCTCCAAGTCCAGTAGCTGAGTGTGAGTTCTAGCCTTTAACTGAACATCTGATGCAGCCTTTTGTCTGCAGTCTGTTCTCTTTTGTAGATTTCACAGTCTTTATCCTCCTAACCTCCATTTACCACTCATCAAGCCCCAATCCCAGCAGGAAACTCTTGTTAACAAATTGGACTTATCTCTCCTCAACTTACTGGTTCTTTTTGTCTAATTTATGGCTTCAAGTTTTGGGTTATTGTGTGATTTCTAACTGCAAACAAGTATGTCTCTGTGCCTCTATCTGTTTCTTGTGCCCATTCTTGGCCTCTTTCTCTTCTCTTTTTTTTTTTGGACTATTCTGGCATGTTCAGTGTTGTTTTATCTTATTATAATATGTTTTATTATAACTCATCAGTAGCCTGTTTCTTTTCTAATAAAAGGAGAAGAGGCGATTATAAATGTTAGGCAAGGTAGAGAGGAACTAGGAGGAGTACAGAAAATGGAAACTATAATTATAATATTATATTAAAAGAAATATTTTTTCAGTAAAAAACATTATTGTATGTTTTTTTTTTTAAAAAAAAAAATAAGCTTAAATTACAAGGCTACTGCTAGCTCTGGAGAAATGAGAACCTGCCTCAAAACAATCAAACAAAAGCAAACAAAGAAAAAGGCAAAGGACATACAGAAATCATGAAGAACATGAACAGAACTTCTTACTACTGATTAGAGGGCTGTGGCTATAGATTCATGTGGTGGACTCAAATCTCTGTGCTTGATACTATCTGTGAGTATGCAGTTCTGGGTATATAAAATATAAGACAAAAGAAGTCATAAAAAGCAAGCAAGTAAGACATGTTTTTGTCTTTATTTTCTTGCCCTGAATTCCTACTCTGGATTTCCTCAATGTATTGTGCCTTGGATATATAAGCTGAATAACTCCAGCTACCTCACACATGTTATAGTGATTATAGTGCTAAAGGTACATGTTGGCCAATGGAACAAATTAGAGGACCCTAATATAAATACACATAAGTATAGCCACTTGATATTTGACAAGGATACCAGACAAGTATACCCTGGGGGCAAAGAAAGCATCTTGAACAAATGGAGCTTTGAAAACTGAGTGTCAACATGTAAAAGAATAAAGTTAGACCTGTATCCATAGATCTGTACAAAAAATAACTTCAGCTAGAACAAAGAACTTAATGTGAAACCTGTAATACTGAAAGTGTTGTAAGAAAACTTATGAAATATCACTTAAGATATATATGTTGGAAAGGACTTTTTAAAATAGAATATCTTTTGTTCAGAAATTAAGTAAAACCTGTGCAAGTGGGACTTCCAAAAACTAAAAGGCCTTTTCACAGCTAATGAAACAATCAATTTAGTTAAAAGGCAACCCACAGAGTGGGATCTGACAAAGGATTCATAGCCAGGATTTATAAGAAATTACCAGACAGTTAAAAAAAAGCAAATGACCAAGCTGAAAAATTGAGCCATGCATCTAATTAGAGAGTTGTCAAAAGAGGGAATAACAGTGACTATAAAATATATCAAAAGAATATTCATCTTCTCTGAGAATTAGGGAAATATAAATCAAAATAACTTTGATATTTGATTTTACCACCATCAGAATGGCTGTTAAACAAAACTTTGACAATAAATGTTGGTTAAGAATTAAAAAACTTCACTGTTGTGGAGGGGATTGCAAATTGTTGCAGAAACTCTAGTAATCAGTGTGGTGAACTCTCAGAATAACTACACATAAATTTACTGTGTAACTAATCTATACCATACCTTGGTAGTCTCAAAGGACTGTAGAGTCTATCCCATAGGTATTTGCTCAGCTGTGTTCATTATAGCCCTATTCATAATAGCTACAAAATAGAACTACCTAAATATTCTTTACCTTATAACTAGTTAAAGAAAATGTGACACATGTAAATTGGATGTAACTCACCTTTAAATAAAAAATAAATCATAAAATATACAGGTACATGGGTGTAACTAGAAAATATTTTATCAAGTGATGTAGCACAAATGCAGAAAACAAACACTACAATTTTTTTCTTACCCATCATTTCCTGATACTTATCTGGTAGTATAAGACTTGTTACTCCAAACAGAAAGCAGGAAAGTAAAAATGTACTATGTTGGAGAAATTAACTAAATAGAGTGTGATATTAGGATGCAGTATGCTCAGTCCTTAGTTTACTGCAGTAAGAATTATGGGTTTTTTCATCTTTACATGGCTTATTATATTTTATTAATCTATTTTTTTCTTAGAAAAGTTTTAACATACATTTAATTAATGTTTAATTTATATGTTAATTAAAGATGTAGCAATTCTGACTATACAAAAATGAGGTCAGATTAACAAATTTTAGAGTTAATGGCTTTGTGGTATTTCCCATTTCAAAGATGACATACAAAAGTGTCTTCATTCCAAAGCTATAATGTGTGTTCCTGAATGAAGAGCTGCAAAGATAGAATTTGAGGTTCTTTCTCCATATACATAAGACCCTGCTGAGAGTTCAAACATTTGTGCATGTACGGTAACTTGCAGGGAAATCACATATTAAATGTTTTTTTAAAGAACTTCTTTTTTAAAAAAATATATAAAATAAAGTGACAAGAAAAAAACCAATATGAAACCATGCCATTGAGTAGAATGAATAGTGTTGAGCTCAAATGAACAGGAGAAGACTATATTAAATATAATTTTCAGATCACAAGCTGTTCAGTGGTTGTGGATTGCAGCTTGGGTGCTCTTTACTTTTTTAAAGTCCACTAATGAGTGAGTACCACCCCTGTTTATCTTTCTGGATTCATAATGCCTCTCTCAGGAGGATATTGTCCAATTCTAGAGCCAGAGCCCTGTGAAATTTTGTCCTTTAAGACAGGTCATCTGAAGAGGAAAATGGGAAAAAATGGAAGTCCTTAGTTGGAAAGAGAAAGACAGGTCAACTGAAAGAGAAGCAATTAAGAGAAAAAAATAAGTGTTAGAATGTTTGTAAAAGACATGAGGACCCATAATATTTTTATTTACCTAAAATGATATATGATATATATATATATATATGAATGTATTCCATTTATATTGATATGATCTCCCCAAGGGCAATAAATAATCTAATAAAATCACAGTATTGGGAGTAAAAATCTTCCATTGTAGTTTTAGATTAATGGAGAACAAAAGACTCTCAAAGCAGTATAGGCTATTGCTATTGCCCATGGTTACATCTCAAAAATTAAATTGCTCAAATTTATTGCTGAAAACATCATGCACATCAGACACAGTATTTAAAAAAAAATGGAACTAACCTAAATCTGACCTAAATGCTTCCTACCTGAAGACTTCTTGTCATAGAAAAGAAGAGTGTATTCAAGCTGCCAAATAAGATAATCAATCAACAGACCTATCTAGCTGCTGTGATTTTGGCTAAAAAAATGTTCATCATGACATGATATCTCTAGCAGCTAAAAGGTGCCACTACTATCTATGCACTATCCAATAGCTATATAGTTGTAATTATGCCCTACTCAATAGGGAAGAATTGTGCTCACTATAGAAAACCTAGCCAACTATCCATAACTAGTGAGGTCATTGATTTTTTTTTTTTAATTAAATACTGCCTTCCTACACCAAAATAATTCTTAACTGCATTCTAAATGCGTATCCTTATACCCACAGATAAATGTAAATTTTTCCCCTCATCAAATAACTTTTACCTCACAGAAGGCAACTGTTACAGAAAACTACAATTGCTTAAACAGCAGAGGAAAAAACTGATCTTCAGGTTGCCAGGCTCAACAGATATACCTATAATTCAATTATAGAACCTATGTCACACCTTTATATGACAGCATCAAGGCACCTTAAGTCAAAGGTCAATGTTCTTTACCAAAGTTCAGAATCGTGACCTCTCAACATGTTTCTTGATCTGACATAATTAGATGTGTCACAATTTTATGATTGAAGGGTTCATAATTTCCCTCTAAGAGCATTTTTATGTCCCCTTTAGGCAATAAAACCTTTTTTAAGAGAATTTACAGAATTGAAATTGAAATAAGGATAAATAGGACCACAATACAATTTGAAAATGGGTCATGCATACTTCTCAGTACTTACTTCTTGTCTCTTACTATTTAAAACTTACACTCATTTCAGTAATTCAGACACACTCTAAGTTAATTAATCATTATTTTCTGTTTTCCTCTATCAGTTGAAATTCTCAATCCAGAACTTTTGATCTACAACTCTAACAACAATATGAAAACAATATTTAAAAGTCTTTCCTGTTTTGACATATGCTTCATTTTTGTCATAAATGGTTTTCATATTAAGTTTTGAAATTACTAAGTGCGGATTACTCAAGACTTTGCTATTAATTTTTATAATTATTGTACTGTGAAGAAAATGTTTATAATTATTTCTAGTCCTGAGTATGTACTAGTATTTCCTTTCTATTTCTCCATTTTGTTTGTAAATGTTTTTAATATGCAGTCGTTTAAAAATAACTATTAGGAATAGATATTACAACAAAATTTATGTTAAAATATTTAAATGACATTATGATGAAAATTTTCACAAACTATTTAAAAAAGTATAATTGATGTAATTTAAACGTGTGAGTTAATTTAATAGGCCATATCCATCGGTCTGTAATGAAACTAAATTGCTGCCTGAAATGTAAATATATTCTGAACTGTGAAAGCTTAATTCCATCCAATTTGAGTCTCATTGATGCTATTATAAATACTAAATATATTTTTATTCATATCCTTCTTGGAAATTTAATTTATAGTTTGCAAATGATCTTTCTATCTAATCTTACTGTATAGTAATAATTGATGATAATTCTTCAGGCACCACTGTGGTTCCTAATTTTATAAAAGTAGGTCACTTATATCACAAAAATGTAATCAGCATTGTTTAGGATAGTATTACTAATACGAAAACTACAATTAGTAAAGGCCTTCCAGCGTACAAGCAGCTTGAATCTTAAATGAAAAACTAAGTAATTAGTAAAATTATAAAACCATATAAATTATAATCTTATAATTATATTGATAAAAATTACATGATAGATATAAATTTTATATATGTGATTGTATATTTTTATAAAATATAAATTTTATTAATTTTAAATGACCCAGATAAAAGATAAAACAGCTTTCCTTGTGGCCAGTATGTAGAAATAATCTTATATGAAAGATACCTTGGAAAAAGTTGCCTTTGCTCAGAGAGATAATATAAGAGAATTGTAGCATTTGAAAATCTCTATGAAGCATATTTAGGCCTAAGAATTTTGTTTGCTGACTCTTTGAGGTAAGAGATTGTCCATATATAAAACAAATCAGGTGATTTATAATATATTTGGCTATTTATCCTTTAATTAAGTATATACATTGTTTTTTAAAATACAGTATTAAGTTGTACATAAGACATGTTACTAGGAAAACACAGCTTCCATTCTGCGTTTATTTTATTTTTTTCTTTTGTCCATTATTTTATTATTATGAACAAAGAAGTCACACTTTCTATCCTTGTATATCCTTATTCAAGTTCCCTTCCACCTCCGACGACACCAGGTCAATCTCTCTTCTCCACAACTCCCCATCCCCCCTGGACAGGTGGCAGGTGGTCCCAAGGTCCCAATGTGTCAATAATGCCTAGTTCTTCCTCCACTCCTGGCACATCCAGTTTTCTCTCCCAAACCTCAAGACTGAGTCAGGTGTTACTCTAGGGGGAGTGGGTTCTAAGGAGTCAATCCAAGGAGTTTCTGATCCCAAGCTGTTCAGTGGTTGTGTTTTGCAGCTTGGGCATGCTTTTCTTTTTTCAAATTTGTTTGTTTACAGTCCACTAATGAGTGAGTAAATCTCCTGCTTATCTTTCTGGGTTTGTGATAACTCGCTCAGGAGGATATTCTCCAAATCCATCCTTTTGTCTGCAAATTTTAGTATATCATTTTTTCTTACTGATGAGTATTACTCCATTGTGTAGATGTACCACAGTTTATTAATCAATTCTTCAGCTGAGGGGAATCTACGTTGTTTCCAGTTTCTTGATATTACAAGTAACACAGCTATGAACATAGTTGAGCTAATGCCTTTGGAGTGGGACTGTGCATCTTTAGAGTATACAACCAGAAGGAGTATTGCTGGGTCCTTGGTTTTCTGAGAAACCACCATACTACATTCCAAAGTGGTTGGACAAGCTTATACTCCCACCAACAATGGAGGAGTGTTCCCCTTGCTCTGAGAATGGGAAAAGATTTTCATCAACCCGGCAAGTGACAGAAGATGGATCTCTAAAATATATAAAGAATTCAAGAATCTAGAGCCCAAAACCTTGAATAACCCAATAAAAAATGGGGCTCAGATCTAAAAAGGGAATTCTCAGCAGAATTACAAATGGCTTAAAGGCACCTGAGAAAGTGCTCTTCATCTTTAGCCATCAGAGAAATGCAAATCAAAACAACTTTGAGATACCACCTGACACCTATTAGATTGGCTAAGATAAAAGGCACAGATGACAGCCTTTCTGAGTTTATTATTATTATTGTTAAAATAATATATAAGTGGTCATAAAAAAGCATAAGAGAAATTTCATTAAGCTTTAAGGAAAACAAGTAAACAAAAACCATAAAATATATTACATAAAATTCACAGCAACTTCTAGGAGAAAAAGGGAGACATACCTTTTAATTTAAAGAAGGAGAATTACAGACCAATTTCCCTTATGAATATTGATGTGAAAATTCTCAACAAAAATTTGGCAAACCATATACAACAATGTATAAAAGATATCATCCACGACGACCAAGTAGGCTTCATCCCAGAAATGCAGGGCTGGTTTAACATACGAAAAACTGTAAATGTTATCAATCATATAAACAAACTAAAGGAACAAAACCACATAATCATATCCTTAGATGCGGAAAAAGCCTTTGACAAAATCCAACACTCCTTTATGTTTAAAGGCCTGGAGAGATCAAGAATACAGGGAGAATACCTGAATATAATGAAGGCTATATACAAGAAGCCGACAGCCAGTATCAAACTTAATGGAGAAAAACTCAAAGAAATCCCACTAAAGTCAGGAACTAGACAAGGATGTCCTCTCTCCCCTTATCTATTCAATATAGTTCTCGAAGTTTTAGCTAAAGCAATAAGGGAATGAAAAGAGATTAAGGGGATACAAATTGGGAAAAAAGAAGTGAAATTATCTCTATTTGCAGGTGATATGATTGTATGCATAAGTGACTCACAAAGTTCTTTTAAGGAACTGCTAAAACTGATAAACACCTTCAGCAATGTAGCAGGATACAAGATTAACTCAAAGAAATCAGTAGCCCTTCTATACGCTAAAGATAGAAGAGCTGAAAAAGAAATAAGGAAACATTATCCTTCATAATAGCTGCAGATAGTATTAAATACCTTGGAGTAACTATAACCTAAGAAGTAACAGACCTATTTGACAAAAATTTTAAATCACTGAAGAAAGAAATTGAAGAGGATATCAGAAAACAGAAAGCTCTCCCATGTTCCTGGATTGGTAGGATCAACATAGTAAAAATGGCAATTCTACCAAAGGCAATCTACAGATTCAATGCACTGCCCATCAAAATCCCAACACAATATTTTTTGGACCGTGAAAGAACAATACTCAATTTCATTTGGAATAACAGGAAAGCCAGGATTGCAAAAACAATTTTACTCAACAAAAGAACCTCAGGAGGTATCACCATCCTTGACTTCAAGCTATTCTATAGAGCTACAGTAATAAAAACAGCCTGGTACTGGCATAAAAACAGACTTGTGGACCAATGGAATAGAATTGAGGATCCAGACATTAACCCAAAACCTATGAACACCTGATCTTTGACAAAGAGGCCCAAAACATTCAATGGAAAAAAGATAGTATATTTAACAAATGGTGTTGGCATAGCTGGATGGAAGTGTGTTGAAAATTCAAATAGATCCGAGCCTGTCACCCTGCACAAAACTCAAATCCAAGTGGATCAAATACCTCAACTTAAACCCAACCACATTGGATTTGATAGAAAAGAAAGTGGGAAATACACTTCTATGAATTTGCACGGGTGACCACTTCCTAAATATAACACCAGTGCCAGAGACACTAAGACCAACAATCAATAAGTGGGATCTCCTGAAGCTAGGAAGCTTCTGCAAAGCTAAGGACATTGTCAATAGGACAAAACGACAGCCTATAGAATGGGAAAAGATTTTCACCAACCCTACAAGTGATAGAGGACTGATCTCTAAGATATATAAAGAGCTCAAGAATCTAGAGCCTCAAACCTTGAATAACACAATCAAAAAATGGGGTAAAAAGGGAATTCTCAGCAGAGGAACTACGAATGGCTGAAAGGCAGTTGAAAAAGTGCTTATCATCTTTAGCCATCAGAGAAATGCAAACCAAAACAAGTTTGAGATACCACCTAACACCTGTTAGATTGGCTAAGATAAAAGTCACAGTGACAGCTTATGTTGGAGAGGATGAGGAGCAAGGGGAATACTCCTCCATTGTTGGTGGGAGTGTTAGCTTGTTCAGCTACTTTGGAAAGGAATATGGAAGTTTCTCAGGAAATTGAGAATCAGTCTCCCCAAGGACCCAGCAATACCACTTCTGGGTGTATACCCTAAAGAGGCACATTCACACTCCAAAGGTATTAGCACAACTATGTTCATAGCAGCACTATTTGTAATAGCAAGAACCTGGAAACAACCTAGATGTCCCTCAACTGAAGAATGGATTAACAAACTGTGGTTCATCCACACAATGGAATACTACTCAGCAGTAAGAAAAATGATATCCTAAAATTCACAGGCAAATGGATGGATTTGGAGAATATCCTCCTGAGCGAGGTATCACAAACTCAGAAAGATAAGCAAGGGATGTACTCACTCCTTAGTGGTCTCTAAAGAAACAAACAAGAAAAAAGCCATGCATCCCCAAGCTGCAAATCACAACCACTCAACAGCTTGGGGTACAAAACACCCTGGACTGACCCTTCGGATCCCACTCCACCTATAGGAACACCTGACTCACTCTTGAGGGTTGTGGGACAAAACTGGATTTGCCAGGAGTGGAGACTGTTCTAAGCATTATGGGGTCAGTGAGACCATAGGACTGTCTGCTCCCTGCCCAGGGAGGGGATGGGGAGTGTTGGAGAAGAAAAAAATGACCTGATGTTGTGGGAGGGGGAAGGGACCTTGAATAAGGATATACAGGGATAAAAAAGAAAAAAATTGAGAGGGAAAGCTGAACACAAAGTAGATATATGTGTCATAATCTTATTTGCATTATCACTCTTGATAAGTCATACTTATAATTTTTATCTTTATAGTTATTGTTAACTTGTCAGCATTTTAAATTCATTTTACTGCTTTTCTTGATAAATACAAAATAAATAAAGATGCAAAAAAAAGATTTGGCTTATTAAGAAAGGGAAATGCACTATCAAACAGTATAAATAATAGTTGAGGATATTAGCCATTTTGGTAAACTGCAGTTGTGGTAAATGTTAGGAGATGTGGACATAAATAGGAGGATCAGGTAATAAGTGGAGGGCAATGGGACTGAGAATAGAAATAAGAGGAAAGATAGAATTGAAGGCAAGGAGCAGTATGCAAATCTAGTACTGTAAAAATATTTACAGTATGCAAAAACCTAGTCCCACAGCATAGACTAACAACCAGGCAGTGAGGACACAAACCATTAATCCAAGCACTTGGGAGGAGGAAGGAGAAGGATCTCTGTGATTTTGAAGCCATCTTTGTCATAAAGCAAGTTCAAAATAGCCAGAACTGTTAAAGAGAAAAGCCTATGGTCCCCCTGACCCAATAATGCTTAGATCAGTCTCCAATTCTGGCCAAATCCAGTTCTTTCCCCCCTCCCTCAAGAGTGAGTCAGGTGTTCCTCTAGGTGGAGTGGGATCCAAAGGCTCCCTGCCCAGGGAGGAGATGGGGAGTTGCAGAGGAAAAAATGACCAGATGTGTTGGGAGGGGGAAGAGACCTTGAATAAGGATATACAGGGATGGAAAAAAAAATTCAGAGGGAAAGATGAACACAAAGAAAATATAGGTGTAGCAATCTTATTTGTATTTCCACCCTTGAACAGGTACTATTTACCAAAATTAAATGACAATCAGATAAATTACCTAAACAAACCTATAACCCTAAAGGAAAAGCCTCCCCCCCCAAAAAAAAAAACCAGGTCCAGATTGTTTCAGTGAAGAATTCTACCAGACATTCAAAGAAGAATTGCTACCATTACTCCTCAAAATGTTTCACACAGTAGAAATTGAAGGAATATTGCCAAATTCCTTTTATGAGGTCACAATTACTCTAATATCCAAGCCACTCAAAGACACAACAAAGAAGGAGAATTAAAGACTAATTTTCCTCGTGAATATTTATGCTAAAATTCTCAACAAAATTTTGGTAAACTGTATACAAAAATATATAAGAAATATCATCCCCCATGACCAAGTAGGCTTCATCCCAGAAATTCAGGGATGGTTCAACATATGAAAAACTTTAAACGTCATCCTTGATATATACAAACTAAAGGAAAAATACCCATTATCATATCCTTAGATGCTGAAAAGACCTTTGACAAAATCCAACACTCCTTTATGATAAAAGCCATGGAGGGATCAGGAACACAGGGAAAATATCTCAACATAATAAAGGTGATTTACAAGAAGCCCAACAGCCAACATCCAACTTAATGGAGAAAAAACCAAAGCAATCACACTAAAATCAGGAACTAAGCAAGGATGTCCTCTCTCCCTTTTTCTATTCAATGCAGTTCTGGAAATTTTAGCTAAAGCAATAAGAGAACAAAAGGAGATAAAGGGGATACAAATTGGAAATGAAGAATTGAAACTATCTCTATTTGCAGATGATATGATTGTATATATAAGTGACCCACAAAATTCTACCAGGGAACTTCTATGGCTGATAAACACCTTCAGCAATATAGCAGGATATAATATTATCTCAAAGAAATCAGTAGCCTTCCTATATACTAAAGATAAAAGGGCTGAAAAAGAAATAAGTGGAAGCATCAACCTTTATAATAGCTGCAAATAGCATTAAATACCTTGGAGCAACTATAACCAAACAAATAACAGATCTATTTGACGAAAATTTTAAATCGCTGAAGAAAGAATTAGAGGAGGGTTAGGGTTAGGGAAATTGGAAAGCTCTCCAATGTTCCTGGATATGTACGGTCAACATAGTAAAAATGGCAATCCTACCAAAAGCAATCTACACATTAATTGCAGTGCCCTTCAAAATCCTAACACAATTTTTTATAGACCTTGAAAGCACAATACTCAATTTCATTTGAAATAACCCAAAAGCCTTGATTTCCAGAACAATTTTGCTCAATAACAGGGACTAACTTCTTTATTCAATATTGGAGAGAGCCTTATATATCATCTTCCCATCATCCAGGCTGTGTCATTATCTGATGATATTGCATAGCTGTCCCTCATTGGCTGGGAACAATCAGGATACATGATAGCATCTGTTGCTAGACATATTCCCAATGGTCAGGAACTCTAGGCAGTGCCTGTTGCTTGGCAGATTTTGAGCAATTAGGAACATTGGACTGCTGCTGTTGTTAGGCCCTCAGGTAGACTCCAAGTCGGCTCATATGGAAGTATGTTTTGCATATGCCTTGGCAACTGGTTTGAAGTAATGTCTTTGGCCTTATGGGCCTGTCTTTCTATATTAGCCCTTTGCTTTTCAATTGACTCCTGGTGTCTATGCCATTGACTCTGTGTCTTCTCACTCCCTCCCAATAAGAAACCTTTAGGACTCAGCAAAAGATGTGATCCTCAAGTATGTATGGAGAGAAATTATCTTATTTTAAAACATAGTAAAATTAATTTTTTGAGAATTCCAAATGGATGTATTTGGATAGTAGTATTTTGAGTGTGGGAACATAGGTCCAGAATGATAGACGCAGTATGTTCTTGCTTACAAGTGAATTTTTGACATAAAACAAAGAATATCCAGGCTGCAAACAATAACATCTAGGTAACAGATGGAACTTAAGAAAGATATCCAGGAATCCACCTGGGAGGAAAAAATAGAGAAGATATCCTGAATAAATGGGAATCATAATGGGGAGCAACCAAGGGGAGATAGTAACAAATCATGATAGAATCCAATGCATACATGAATAAAATGTACATTGTTTATTTTCACTCTCCATTTGGTTAATTCCACCCAGATTCAGCGACCATCGACCATCTTTGTAAATTCTGTGTGTGTGTGTGTGTGTGTGTGTGTGTGTGTGTGTGTGTATGTGTGTGTGTGTGTGTGTGTGTGTGTGTGTGTGTTTGTATTGGGATGGGAAATAGAACCCAACTAATCCAGTTTGTGTTGCTATATATTATGAAATTGGGGTTATCTACCAGAACATAACTGATCTACCAATGACAAACCATTAAGGAAAACTAACCACACCTTCTCCTAATGTCACCAACTGTCATTAATTCCTCAGCTAGTGATTAGAATCTATGAATCATCCTCATTCATTTTACAGTGTTGAATATCTAAATCTTTTGCAGGTAATTTGCTTTGAGTTATTTTGCTAAATTGAAAAACTGAAACTACTCTCTCTAAATTTGTATCTCTATATAGGCCAATAAATTAGTGCAGATCTCATATGTTATAATAGAAGTTTATGCTATGAACAGTGGTTGCAGAGAAAAAGATTCTATGGAGTACGAAGGCACAAATTATATATCTATATCATGATCTCAGTTTAACAACTCAGAAAATATAATAAATGGTGATTAGAATAATCATAAAAGCCAGAAGTTGAGGAAAAAAGAGAAGACTTTATTAAAATAACAGAATGTGCCATGTTATTAATTTTGGAATTGACCTTTAATTCTTAAATACCTAGCAAATATGAGAATTTTTCTGAAGTATTCTTCTAAACATCTTTGGAGATATGTCTGTTCAAATATTTAGATTTTTTTCAGATTAATTATTGTTTTGAAATTATGTGTATAAATATGTGCCTTTGTGAGAGTATGTGCAAATGAGTGCAGTATTCTCAAAGACCATAAATAAGTACTTTTTGCATTCCATGATTAACATGCAATGTGTCTTTCTATTAAATCTTGCATGATTTATTTTAGTAAAGTTTTATGACTTTTGGTGCATAAATATGTTTTTTTCACTGAGTGTAATTGTTTTTTGAGCAACTTATATATAATTATTTTATTTTAATTTGCTAATTGATCATTATTAGATAAATGCAAACAATCAGCTGCCATGTGGATGCTATTTTATATCTTACAGCACCAATGAATCAATGCATTAGCTGTAACAAATAGCATATGTGGACAAGTTTCATATGTGGACACATGAATTTTTAAGTTTTTATAATTTTAAGATTAAATCAATTACAAACATAGATAATATTTATCCATAACTTTAAAATATCAATAGCCTTTTATTTTGTTCTCCAAAATGTGATGACTTGATAAATACAATATGCATAGTTTAAATGTCCCAAATTATATTTGGTGACTTTTAAACTATGTTTTACAAATGCAGTATGTTTGAAAAGTTGATTAACCTAAAATATTTCAGGAAATCTAAGGGACAAAAGATATGGTATCTTAAATTACATCTCAAGCTATATGAATTTCAGTTTTTTATAAATATGATTAATTTTTGTTTCATTACATGCAAAGGAATTAAAATATGTGTAATTTAAATAAGAAAATAGTATATTGATTCATCAAACCCTTATGACATTCTTCTAAAAATATGTATAATTATGTCCTAGTAATACATAGTAGAAACCATTGTCAGTTTCTTGAAGAATTAGCCTTTATGCAAAGGATAAACATGGAAAACAGTTTTAATTCTTTACCTTAACAAAATATTAAGAACAAACTGTCAGCAAAACTTCAGTATAAATCTTACACTATTCTACTGTATTTGTCATAATTTGTTCTAGTAAACATGTATACATCTTATATTCTGTCATAATTTTATATTTTAAAAACTTAACTGTGACATGATTTTATTTCTCTGTGGTGATATAAAACAACGGTTTGCTTATAGTTATAAAAAGAATATTTATATACAATGCTGATTTATTTATAATGAATGTAAGCATTATTTTCTCATAGTAAATTTAATGTGTTTTTTTTTTTCTTTTAGTCAATTGAAAAATACTTAAAAATGTGTAATGGCATTATGGAACATTGTAAATGTTTGTTCATTTTAGTGGTTTAATAAAAAGCTGATTGGCAAGAGAATGACAGGAAGGGTTGGTAGGGCAACCAGTCTAAGAAATCTCTGAGAAAATCTTAGAGTGAAGCAGGGATACTCCAGAGATGCCAGGAGACACAGAGGGAAAAGCTGAAATGCTGGCTAAGAAAAAGTACCGAGCTGCATGGCTGAGCAAGAATTATAGTTTGAGTTAAGATGAAAGAGTTAGCAAGTTATATTCTTGGGCCCTAAATCAATCAGTATAAAACTAATGTAGTTGTATGTCTCTGACTGCTGGACTGCTGGACTGCTGGACTGCCAGGCTGGACTACTGCTCAAACCTCTGGTAGGCTTGAAATTCTGGGCCAGAAACATAATACAACAGAAATGTGTCTCAATTTGTTTTGTTACTTACACACACACACACACACACACACACACACACACACACAAGGAGATGAGACAAATTATGATCATATATATATATCATTTAGGTTTTCCCTTTTAGCTTGATTATTATTTTGAAAATATATTTTAAAATTTAGTTTTTGTATGTGTATGTTTTTATTGATTACATGTGAGTGGTTATGTTCAATGGCTAGAAGATTGCATCAGATACCTGAGAGTTGAGGTTATAGGAGGTTGTAATCCTCCCAATGTGTATGGTAGGAATAAAACTAAGGTACTCTATACCAGATGGGAATCTTAACGACCAAGCTATCTATCAATCTCCATAACTACTATTCAAATTTAAATATTTTCATAAGGTTCTCATAAATATTTTTTGACATAATAAAATATTTTAATAGTATTTCAAGACTATTCAGTACCAGGAGAAAACAAAAACCTTACAATTAAAAAGAAAATCCAAACCTCATAAAAATACTTTGTCTTTCATTAGTTTTGGAGCTATGGTTTCAAATTTTTCTTTCTTAAGCAATAGTTAACATAAGGTATACTCCAACTTACTGTTTAAATACTAAGAAATAACAAAGGATAATTGGAGAATCTTTTCCGGCACAATGCACTGAATAAAACCTCTTCTTACTTCATATGTGCCATTGAAATTGTATAATTCGATACAGTAGTGTTTATGTGGCTACTTACAATCCTCTATGATAAGAAGCAAAACTATGAATATAATTTTATGCTTTTCCGAATAACAAGTATTCCAGATATTATTTCATTTTCTTTTTAGGAAACAACAACTTTTTGATGTCTGGATGTAGTCAGCAATCTTAGAAACAAAATGTAAAATTTCACAAAAATTGGAAAAAAATACAAATAAAAAAGAAAGTATAATTAACTAGTATCAATTCCCATATACTATACATTATCTTCAATGTTACTTGATAGTTTTCATTGGACATAACCATAGTTACTATTTAAAAAAAACCCACAATAATGTGTAAACCTTTTTTCTACAAATATGCCTAGCGAGTATTGGTTATTGATGAATAATTAAAATTCAATATTATAAAACAAACCCTAAAACTGCATGTAGGTTTTTTTTAACTCTTTGTTATTTGGAGGGTCCTAACCCTGACCATAACCCTAACCCTAACCCTAACCCAAAATAAATACATAGAGACATAGTTTTACTTATATGTCCCTGTTCTTAACTTATTTCTACCCAGCTTCTCTTAATTTTTTTCATTTATCTTTTGTCTTTGGGCCTTTACTTTTGTATATAACTTTCTTTACTTCTTACTTCATAGTTTACTATTTAGCTGGGGGACTGGCCCCTGATGTTTTTCTTCCCTCTTCCTTTCATTCCCCAATTTCATTCACATTAGAAAATAATATAACACATCTTCAGCTAATATTCCACAATAGTCATAGCAGTTACACTTAACTACTATAAAGGTCCTTGTGTTTCTTCCTTTCTGTTTGAAAATTACTTTACTGCAAAGAGAACACTCATCTAAATTCAGCTACCAGTAGACATAGATTTATTACAACTCTTTTTTATTTTTTTATTTATTTAAAAAGTTTTTTATGTACCACTGTTTACCCTTCTTTCCCTCTTCCCAAGCCCCTCCCAGTCTTTCCTTAGCCTTCCCCTACCTAACACCTCATCCATTTCCCAAGGACGGAAAAGAGTGCCAAGGTGGATCATTTCTTTTCGGCATATCCAGTTGAAGTAGGTTTGATTCCCTCATCTCATTATTAAGGCTTGGTTAGGTGTTCCTTTCTAGGGTATTTATGAAAGTTAGGGTTGTAGAGTCAAATGAAGAACAGGCTACTTTTTCTGCTTATGCATAAGAGTCTTTTATTTTAGTTTACAAATTTTTAATACAGTTGCCATTCATATGTCCTGGGCATATTGTCATCAAATTAGACAATAAAGTGAAGGTTTAGCCACTGGTTTCTTGATAGTTATTGCTTTTTTCAATCTTTGGGTTTTGTCATGTTTTCAACTCTCTTCTATTGACACCTGGAACTGGCTCATATCTGAAGGTACCCTCCTCTCTCCCTTGGAGATGAGATGTGATTTATATTCTCTTGTAACATCTAACGACATATGATGTGCTTATGTGATAGTGTGGTTATAATTATAATATTTGCATCAATAATAGTCATTAGATATATAGTATATGAAGAAAAAAAGAATAGCTTACATGTCAAGAATCTTGCAGTACTTGTATAAAAAGACAATAGAAAGTTTCCCTATCAACATTTTTATACTAGTTATAATATAACATGTAAATATTATAAAAGTATCGAAGTATTAATAAATACATGTAACAACACAGTTTCTTATCTCTCCCAAACACAAAGATAAATATGTATGCCTTTACAAACACAAATCTCTCTATATATGTATCCTCTTATTTGTTAATTTTTGGTACTATATTCTTTATATAAATAATAATGAAATTTATATATACTAACCTTACCATATATTACTCATAATTACTGAAACATTAAAAAATTTGCATAAGTGTTCTAATATTTTTAAAATATTAAAGTATTTTTGAATCAGAGTAACTTAAAGTGCAATTAAGTATTAATATACAATTTTTTATTTGAGGATTAAAGGGACTGACATTTAACTCTTTGCCATTTGCTATTTTTAATATGAAAGTTTTTCCTGTAACCTGGTAAATCCTAGATAATGCTCCTTTTTCTTTAATAAGAATGTTTAAAAGACATTTTTAATCTCTTGGTGAGTTGTAGTAGCTCCCATTAAGTGAAGAAGTTTCTTTTGAACAGAGAATAATAGTAGCAAAGTGTTCTATAGTTACTCTAAGTTCATACTCCACATAATATGTTATTTTTTTACCTAGTTTGGGTAAAAAATGTTTCCTTATTATCAGCTCCTGATTTATTAACAATCAATTACATGCATTTAATAAATTCATTTTCTTTGCTTTTAATTCTATTCTTAATATGTCATATAATCTTTGAATTATATTACAAAAATTAAAATCTATTGACATATTGGTGACAAATACATTATCAAAAATTACAATGGCTACATATTTTTAATATACTATATATATATATAGAAAATTTTATTTTTATATAATTAAAAACTTTTTGCTAATATGTGAATCTGTAGAAATAATGTTGTCCAAAGAGCAGTATGTTTTAGAACAACATACATGTAATTGATAGAAGGATTCAAATGTAAAATGTGAATATAGTGAGACATGGTGGCATTTTCTTGTAATATCTGTACATTGAAGGATAATATAACACTAGGATTATAAGACTTAGGCTAGACTGGGCAACTTTATGGATTGAAGTCCAGCTTAAGCTACACAGTCAAAACTTGTCTTGATAAAAAACCTGCTAGGCATCATTGTTGGATTCAGTTGGCAAACTGGCAAATCTGAAAACAAGAAATATCATCTAAGGAACTGTCTCCATCAGATCGACTTGTGCATATGATTGTGGGGTATTTTTATTTTTGCTTAGGTTTTGGGTATGTGGAAGTGTCCAGTTAACTACAGGTAGTGCTGCTATCTTTTGGCAGGTGACCTCGATATTTAAGAATGAAACAAGATTTTTTTTGTGCCTCCAACCAGCTCCCAAATTATGACACAGAAACTTACTATTCTTTGTTACAGATGTCTGGTCTCAGCTTAGGTATGTTACTGGCTATTTCTTTTAACTTAAATTATCAGTTTCTTTTTATATACCTTTTGCCTTAAGGCTTTAAACAATTTTTACTTTTGTACATTTTACTCTCATTGATTCTCTATGTTTATTTGGTTTACTTTTATCTGGCTTCTAGTCCCAGGTATGTCCCTCATTCTCTCCTTCTCTCATTCATTCTTTTCTCTTGAGCCTAAATTTCTCATTCTATTTATTAAGTCTGCCCACAAGGCAAGCCAGTCCTGTCTTTGGCCTACCTATTGACTGTTCAACTTTTTATTAGATCAATCAGGTGCCTTAGGCAAGCAAGGGAAACATATGCAGCTCATGTTTCAATAATTAAATGCACAAATTTACATAATTTAAATGCAGAATAAACAAAAGTAACACAACTTTATACAGTTAAAATAATATTCTGCAGTATAAGAAAATGTAATATGTCTTTGTCAAGTAAAATAATAATCCACATCATAAGAAAGGTATCTAAGCAAGTCAAATAATGCAGGTCGGTAAGTACTGTTTTGCCATAGTCCCTGAATAAAGCATTACTGTGGAATAATGTTTTTCTACACTATAAATATGAATTTTTTCATTATTAATAAAAAGCTAATAGGTCCATTGTTGGGCAGGCAGAGACTAGGTCAGAGCATAAGGAGACAGAATGCTGGAACTAGGAAGGGTGAAGTCCAAAGATGCCAGACATATTTCTAAGATTCAAGATATATAGTAAATAAGGTAACAACCCATGAGCCATGTGGAAAAGTGTAAATAAGAAATATGGGTTATTTTAAATGAAAGAGTTTGCTAACAACAAGCCTGAAACAACAAATAATGTAAAGTTTCCATGTTAGTTAGTTGGTAAATGGCTTGTGGGACAGAAATTTCAGTCGATACATGGCACCCAATATTGGGAAACCAGATAGACATAAAACCTGAAAGAGCTTATTGAGGATTCTTAGTAAGCACACAAACATGGCTTCTTGGTACCTGTTTTTTCCCAGGGGTAGGGTGTTATTTACTGGCACTAAAGAGAGGCAGAGTTCCTTTAAGAGAAAGCCAGGTGACACAGTGCTAGCAGCAAAAACCACATGGCTCTTTTCAGAGGCCCTGCTACCAAACACTTATAAGGGTTTTATCAGCAGTGACTAGAGTGTTAAACAGTGGTGGCATTGACCCATAAAATACCCAGAGTTGGTACAGCAAACATAGCTCTCAGAGATGGTGGTAAATGTCCTCTGTCATGAGACTAGACTCTCCAAAATCAGGGATATAAGCCTGCTGCTAGAATGTCATGATCTAAGTTACACAACAGTTTAAATATAGACAGAAAAGATTTACAGATACACAGTAAAGACAGATTAAGACAAAAAAAAAAAACTCTAAACAGGTTACACTGTGTTTAAAAATGCACAAAGTCTTAGGAGTAAAAAGAGAAAGAGTACATACAATCTTAAATTTAAAATGTAGTTTTAGCATGATAAAATCCTTAGAGGAGAGTAAAGTAATATAAAAGAAAAATTCACATAAAGATGAAAAGTAAACAGGAAGTTTGTATTGTCTTTAAATTTTTGGCTGCTAAAAGACACTGAATAACAGACCTTTATATTTTTAAAGATATCTTGAGTTCAAAATTTAAGTCAAATTTGTGTTATTTTGGAGGATATGTTATGCTTTTTTGAGAAGTAAATGTTGTAAAGTAATTAGTTCACATGGCAATATTTTACTCAACAATGACTCAGGTCCAAAAGTTTCAACAATTAAGAAAACAGTGATAAGCTATGCAAAGTTAAAAATCATTTGAGCTTTTGTATGATATTATACATTTAACGTGCTAACACGGATAGAATTTTTGCAACTAAAGCATGGTATATTGAACTACCAGCACTTGATTTGTACATATCCATTGGTAAACATGCACCAAAAGTCAACATTTTAAGAAAGCCAAAATACTATGGAAAAGTGCATTCACTTATTTCATTCATACCCTCATTAATACCCTTAGCTTCCTCCAGAAATCTAATACATACCCAGTCTCCACAAAAATTTGAAAATCCCAAGATTTATCCTGATTGTACACCTGGCTCAGTCTTGATGTTAGAGGGAGAAAACTGTATTTGCCAGGAGTGGAGGCTGAACTAAGCAATATTGGGACCTTGGGATCTTCAGACTGCCTGCCCATGGTGGGGGATGGGGAGATGTGGAGAAGAGAGAATGACCTGATGTGGTAAGAAGGGGAAGGGACCTTGAATAAGGATCTACAAGGATAGAAAATGTGACTTCTTTATTCATAATAATAAAAAAGAAATCAAATCTTTTGTTTTTTGATGAAATGGTTCCATTTAAAAGGGACTTCCATGATCCAACATCCAAGTGTGTTCTCTTTGCTAACAAACCAGAACAATAGTTACCCATTTCACCTTCTTTGCCTAAAAAAGTGTTCCATTTACTACTTTTGTTTCTTGGTGTTTTTGACTTAAATTTAGTATGTCCAGGTTCTATAAGAGCTAGTACTTGAGTAAGAATTACTGAATTACTGAATTAATTTCAGCTTTATTTCTTTCAATCCTTTCTTCAAAGGAGTTGGTATCTTGTGTTTATCATTTACTATGTTTTCAGTGTGTTCCCTACATATATGCCTGCAGACCTTAAGAGGGAACCAGATCTCAACACAGATGCTTGTGGCATCATGTGGTTGTTGGGAATTGAACTCAGGACTTCTAAAAGCAAGTAGTGCTCTTAACCTCAGAGCCTCTGTTCTGTCCAAGGATTTAATGTCTTTTGTAACAACATCTTACACTCAAGTGATTGAAGGCAATCAATATAAGTGCCCATAGCTTATATTGTTTGGGAAATATCTTTGGAACTCCTAATAATTCTTGAGATGTTTTCCTTTCCTTGGTACTGTGTATTTTGTCAGGTATGGAAGTGTACAAGACTTTCTCATTATTTGTTGCATAAGTCCATGTAAACTATTCATCATTTTAATCTCACTGATAATTATAATCCTAAAGCTCCCACAGAGAACTGATCTCTAAAATATATAGGGAACTCAAGAAACTAGAGTGCAAAAACTTGAATAACACAATCAAAAATTGGGGTTCAGAACTAAAAAGGGAATTCTCACCAGAAGAGTTACAAATGGCTAAAAGGCACTTGAAAAAATGCTCAACATCTTTAGCCATCAGAGAAATGCAAATCATAACAACTTTGAGATACTACCTGATAAACGTCAGATTGGCTAAGATAAAAGACACCCATGACAGCCTATGCTAGAGAGGATGCAGAGCAAGGGGAACACTCCTTCATTGTAGGTGGGAGTGTAAGCTTGTTCAGCCACTCTGGAATGCAGTATGGCGGTTTCTCAGAAAACTGGGAATCAATCTCTCCAAGGATCCAGCCATACCAATACTGGGCATGTACCCTAAAGAGTCACATTCACACTCCAAAGGTATTAGCTCAACTATGTTCATAGCAGCATTATTCATAGTAGCAAGAACATGGAAACAACCTAGGTGTCCCTGAACTGAAGAATGGATTAACAAACTATGATACATCTACACAATGGTGTACTACTCAGTGGTTAGAAAAATTGATATCCTAAAATTAGCAGGCAAATGAGGGGATTTGGAGAATATCCTCCTGAGCAAGATATCAAAACCCAGAAAGATAAGAAGGGGATGTACTTACTGATTAGTGAACTTTAAACAAAAAGTAAAGCATGTCCAGTCTGCAAACCACAACCACTGAACAGCTTGGGATCTGAAACACCTTGTACTGGCAAATTGGAGTCCATTTCCTCCAGAGGAACACCTGACCCAGTGTTGATGTTGGGGTGAAGAAAGCGAATCTGCCTGGAGTGGGTGCTGAACTAAGCCACCTTGGGACCTTCAGACCTCCTGCCCTTGCTGGGGAGGAAATAAGGAGATAGGGAGAAGGGAGATTGACTGGGAGGAGAGGGAGGGAAAAGGGAGTTTGAACAAGGGGATACATGGATAAAAAATGAGACTTTATTCATAATAAATAGGTTCTATCTATAGATATTTGGACCCATGTATTTAAGTAGTAAACTATGACAGTGGGAGCTAAATTATGACAGTGGGAGCTAAATTATGACAGTGGGATCATATGGCAGAGACTAATCTTCCTTTTTTTAGAAGACAAGAAAATAAAAAAAAAAAAACACAAGACTAGGCCTAGGCAAGATACAGCTTTCCATGAGCCAGCCCTTATTACTCAATTTTCCCCAACTCCAATCTGTGGTCTGGAGGCAGCAAGCATTCTAAGATCATTATGAATGTGACCTGAAACAATTGTAAGCATCATTGCCATGTCACATCATAAAAAGCTTGTGAAAGACCATGCTAGGAATTGCTTAATTCAATAAAATTGACAAAATTAAACATTGCATAATTATAAATTTTTAATAATACATAGATTAGTCAAATAATTTTAATATAATGAGTATTACATGACTTTGAAACAGAGCATAATAATTTTATATATCATTTTTCTTAAAATAATTTTATTATTAAAATCATTACTGAAAAAATAGCCATATTCTATTAGTACATTATATATACACTGCATTTTTTTATATTTCTGATGATTGCATAATACCCAACCTTTTAAAAATCTGAAACTTGTTGTTTTAGGTAAGCTACCTTGAATGAATCAAATACAACATTACTGACTTTTTATACTTCTTTCTATAAAGTTCCAATAACTCAATGTATTTACTAGATATAAACTAAGAGCAATTTTTCAAAATTCACAGTCCATCAGTACAGGTTCTCTATAGTATTCCATTTCAAATATATGAAAATCCATGAACAAATTAATGACAAATTGAAAAGGAAGAAGGAACATAGGTATGTTTTGGTTTCGAGGACATAATTTTCCTGGTTTGTGTCCATTTCTGAGTTGTCCAGATGGTGACACTAAAAAATAGTTTAGCATTTTGGTCTTTTTAATAATTGGAAATATGAAAGTAATGCTATTTTAGCATAATTTAATTTGTTCATAATCATAAATTGTGAAGTTTAATGTGTTTTCTGAATTGTGATAACACTGGAGAATAAAGACAATTGTACTGTAATGCTTGGAAGTTCACATGTAATAATAATATATGTAAAGTATGTGACCTTCAAATGCAAAGATATATAAATTCTGAACTGAATATAAATTAGAATGTTAATCATTTTCTGCTGCTAGGCATAGTAGTATCTGAAAAGAATAGTAAGCCAGTACTACAGAAATTCAAGATTGCTTTGTGTAGATAGCTGTTTCTAACACAAATGCTATGTGTATGTGTTTATGTGTATGTGTTTGTATGTGTGTATGCATGTGTATGTGTCTATGTATACATAGGTTAACCCTCCAAAATAAAACAGAAAATAATATCACAACAAACCCACATATCTCAATGTGCAGGAGGCTTAAAAAGGAGGGTATTTTAATTGAAGTGATATTTTTAGAACTGTCATGTTTTATCCAGACAAAAAAAGAGAAGAAAGTTGGCTTTAAAACTTTATTGTAGTGGAGATAAAATAGATAGCATATTCTACTGTGAGATAAGTAGAATATGTGCATAATAATATTAACAGACAAGGCATTGAGCATTTAGTTGTGAAAAGAAAAATGCAGTTTAGGTTTTGCTTCTGAGCCATATGCAACTTTTTTCTTTTATGGTCAGAAAAACAGCTTGTGAGAAGAACCTAACAGCTTACATTTAGAAAGTTATTTTAGTAGTGACAGTGTGAGGTTTTCTGCAAACATGTTTCTGAATCATTTTAAGACATAAAAAACTCCAAAACATTTTTTCTCACATTTTGTCAAAGCCAATCCAGACGTGAAGATTCATTTAATAAAAATAAACCATTTAAAGAAAACAGTAATGGGGCAATTTATTTCTTCAAGAACTAATGCAGTTGATAATGTTAATTTAGAGACAAAGTTATCTTAATCTCTCCTAGCTGCTCATAGATATTTCTATGTAATTCATTAGGTAAATTATATTTATTTGAACAGTGGTTGTAGATTTACTTAGCAAATAATGTAAGTGATTTGTAACATCATACTCTGTATATACATGATGCCTGATCACCTAGGCAGCTGAACATTTGAATCACCAGTATGTAATACTGTTCATAAAAGCATGCAAAGTGAAATGAAGGAATCTGGAAATATTTTATTCATTAAATTACAGAACAGTTCATCAAGATAATAAGAGTTTTCTATACTTAAAAAACAAATATTGTGTTTTCTCATCTCATATATACAGTAAAAATGATTCTCTTTTTGACAGGAGAGTAGAAAAGGAAAAATTTTGAAAGAGAAAGTATGTGAGCAATTTGAGAACATGTGATACTAGTAGAGAAACTTTATGGAAAAAAAACCTTATTATATGCAGATACTTACAAAGATAACAAAATGTAGATAATAAATCTCCAAACCCTAGCACAATAATTTCTAATGTATTTTTATTCACATATTTTAAAGCAAGCAGTATTTTAATAAACACTTAGAGACCTCTCCAGTATATTTCTTTCTGGAGGCTGAGCCCACTCATTTTTGGTTTTGTCTTTTGCTTTCTGTTATTTTTTTTAAAGATTATAATGAACAAATGTAAAATAGTGATTTGTTTGAACTAAATTCTTAAAATCAGAATTTTAAACAAATATTTAATATAATTTTATAGAAAATTTAAGAAATTAAAGATGGCATAGAAACTAGATGATTTGTAGCATAAAGATTTTAAGTAAAATATTTTAAATAGAAAGCTTAAAAATTATGTTAGCTTGAAATTATAGTTCAAGATTCCATAAATTAGCTTTTGAAAGTTATAAAAATCAATAGTAAATAATCAACAGTAAACAATATTCAAAGCTGTTTAAATCATTAAATTTTATTTAATTAATAAACATTAACATATAGCTGTTTAATAATATATAAAGACTTTTTGGGGGCTGAGAAAATACCTCCATGAGTGAAATACTTACCTTGTAAGCATGAGGAGCTAGCCTGGTTTAAAAGAGATAAGTTTGATATAACTCACAGTTATAAAATAGAATTACAAGCTGTTAGCATGTCTGTAAAAAATATTTTTCTCCATTTTTAAATTTAATTAAAAAATATACCCACCAGTTTTCTACCTCCCTCCCATTTTCTCAGTACTCTCCCAGCTTTCCCCACCCCATACTCCCATCCATTTCTCAGAGAAGTTATAGACTCCTAGAGTGGGTCAAAGAGGTCTGGCATATCCACTTGAGGTAGGAACAAGACCCTCTTCACAGTATCAAGGCTTAGCAATGTGTTCTACTGTAGGAAATGGGCTCCAAAAAACCTGTTCACGCCCCAGGAATAAATTCTTGATAATTCTTTATGAGCATTGACCTAGACCATTGTGGTGGTCCTGTTTTGAGAAGGTACTTCTGGGCTGTATAAGAAAGCTAGCTAAATGTGAATTTGAAAGCAAGTCAGTAATCATTTTCCTGTATGGATTCTACTTAAGTTTGCTTTCTGACTTCTTTTTTTTTTCTTTTTATATATCTCAGAAAGTATTATTTTATTAAAATATGACAATTATACATATTAATTGTGTGCAATATGATCTCATGTAAATACTATATAATCATCTAATCAGTATAATTAGCATACCTACCTGCCACATTAAAGCTTTTTCATTTCTTTATGGGTCCACTGTCATTCTCTGTGTGTGACTTAGTCCACCCAGTTCACATGCTGTGCTTGTGTTTCTCTGGAACCAATTGTGAATGGATATATAATTCACTGTACTTTCTAGATAGAGGTAAAAATGATTCTCTAAGCTGAGTATTCCTATGTGCTAGCTCTCTACCTGGCAACGTGTGTGGTTTTTGCTTCACTTATATTTCTTTTTTCTTTTCTTTTTTTCTTCCTTCTTTATTTTGTATTTATCAAAAAAAACACAGTAAAAAGAATTTAAAATGTGGGAGAGTTAACAATAACTATACAGAGGATAAGAATGATAAGCATGGCTTATCAAGGGAAGAAATACAAATAAGATTGCTACACCTATATTTTCTTTGTGTTCATCTTTCCCTCTGAATTTTTTTTTCCATCCCTGTATATCCTTATTCAAGGTCTCTCCCCCTCCCAACACATCTGGTCATTTTTTTCCTCTGCAACTCCCCATCCCCTCCCTGGGCAGGGAGCAGACAGTCCCATGGTACCACTGACCCAGTAATGCTTAGATCAGTCTCCACTTCTGGACAAATCCAGTTCTTTCCCCCCTCCCTCAAGAGTGAGTCAGGTGTTCCTCTAGGTGGAGTGGGATCCAAAGGGTCAGTCCAAGGTGTTTCTGATCCCAAGCTGTTCCGTGGTTGTGGTTTGCCACTTGGGCATGTTTGGCTTTTTTTCTTGTTTGTTTGTTTAGAGACCACTAGTGAGTGAGTACATCCCCTGCTTATCTCTCTGAGTTTGTGAGACTTCGCTCAGGAGGATATTCTCCAAATCCATCCATTTGCCTGTGAATTTTAGAATATCATTTTTC
>PVIH01016787.1:0-44328 GCA_004025045.1 Sigmodon hispidus
ATGGATACAACAACAGAAGCCATCCATCTGTTTCCTACAAGAAACACACCTCAACTGCAAAGACAGACACAGGCTTAGAGTAAAGGGTTGAGAAAAGATTTTCCTAAGATGATCCTAAGAATACCTGGAGTTGCAATCCTAATATCTAACAAAGTAGACTTTAAGCGAAAATCAATTAAAAGGGACCAAGATGGTCATTACTTATTCATCACAGGAAAAAGTGGTCGAGAGGAGATTTCAATCCTGAATATTTATGCCCCTAATATAAGGGTACCTACCTATGTAAAGAAACACTGCTAAAGCTGAAATCCCACATCAATTCTTACACCCTAATAGTGGGAGACATCAATACCCCACTTTCACCCCTGGATAGGTCAACAGACAGAGACTCAACAGAGAAATAAGGAGTCTAGCATAGGTTATGATGCAAATGGATTTAATAGATATCTACAGAAGCTTCCACCCAAATGCAAAGGAATATACATATTTCTCAGCTCCTCATGGAACTTTCTCGAAATTGACCACATAATTGGTCATAAAGCAAATATGAACAGATACAAAAAATGGAAATAATCCCTTGTAACATATCGGACCACCAGGGACTAAAGTTAGAGTTCAACAACATCAAAAATCAAAGAAAGTCTACCAATTCTTGGAAACTAAACAACACTCAGCTAAACCATCTTTGGGTCAAGGAAGAAATTAAGAAAGAAATCAAAGTCTTCCTAGAATTTAATGAAAATGAATCCACAACGTATCCAAACATGTGGGACACAAAGAAAGCAGTTTTAAGAAGAAAATTCATAGCGCTAGATGCATACATGAAAAACCTAGAGAAATCCTACACTAGAGACAGTCTAACAGCTCAGCTGAAAGATTTGGAACAATTAGAAGTGAACTTACCTTGAAGGAGTAGACGGCAGGAAATAATCAAACTTAGAGCTGAAATCAATACAATTGAAACAAAAAGAGCAATACAAAGAATCAATGAATCAAAGAGTTGGTTGTTTGAGAAAGTCAAAAAGATAGATAAACCCTTATCCAAAGTAATTAAAGAACAGAGAGAGAGAGTGTTCAAATCAACAAAATCAGAAATGAAAAGGGGGACATAACAACAGACCCCAGGAAATCCAGGGAATTATCAGATCATATTTTGAAAATCTGTATTCCACAAAAATAGAAAACCTAGAAGAAATGGACAGCTTTCTGGACAGGTACCATCTACCAAAATAAAATGAAGATCAGATTAATTACCTAAACAGGCCTATAACCCTTAAGGAAATTGAAGCTGTCATTAAAAGCCTCCCCAAAAATAAAAAGCCCTGGTCCAGATGGTTTCAGTGCAGAATTCTACCAGACATTCAAAGAAGAATTACTACCGTTACTCCTCGAACTATTTCACACAGTAGAAACTCCAGGAATATTGCCAAATTCCTTCTATGAGTCCGCAATTACCCTAATACCCAAGCCACTCAAAGACGCAACAAAGAAGGAGAATTACAGACCAATTTCCCTCATGCATATTGATGCGAAAATTCTCAAGAAAATTTTGGCAAACCGTATACAACAATGTATAAAAAATATCATCCACCATGACCAAGTAGGCTTCATTCCAGAAATGCAGGGCTGGTTTAACATACAAAAAATTGTAAACATTATCCATCATATAAAAGAACTAAAGGAACAAAACCACATGATCATATTCTTAGATGGTGAAAAAGCCTTTGACAAAATCTAACACTCCTTTATGATTAAAGCTCTGGAGAGATCAAGAATACAGGGAGAATACCTAAATATAATAAAGGCGATTTACAAGAAGCCGACAGCCAGTACAGCCAGTATCAAACTTAATGGAGAAAAACTCAACGCAATCACATTAAAATCAGGAACTAGACAAGGATGTCCTCTCTCCCCTTACCTATTCAATATAGTTCTCAAAGTTTTAGTTAAAGCACTAAGGGAATGAAAGGAGATTAAGGGGATACAAATTGGAAAAGAAGAAGTGAAGCTATCTCTACTTGCAGGTGATATGATTGTATATATAAGTGACCCACAAAATTCTTCCAAGAAATTGCTATGGCTGATAAACACCTTCAGCAATGTAGCAGGATACAAGATTAACTCAAAGAAATCAGTAGCCTTTCTATACACTAAAGATAGAAGAGCTGAAAAAGAAATAAGGGAAACATTACATTTCATAATAGCTGAAAATAGTATCAAATACCTTGAGGTAACTATAACCAAAGAAATAACAGACCTATTTGACAAAAATTTTAAATCACTGAAGAAAGAAATTGAAGAGGATATCAGAAAATGGAAAGCTCTCCCATGTTCCTGGATAGGTAGGATCAACATAGTAAAAATGGCAATTCTACCAAAGGCAATCTACAGATTCAATGCACTGCCCACCAATATCACAACACAATATTATTTGGACCTTGAAAGAGCAATACTCGATTTCATGTGGAATACCAGGAAAGCCAGTATTGCGAAAACAATTTTGCTGAACCAAAGAACCTCAGTCAGGTGGTATCATCATCCCTGACTTCAGGTTATACTATAGAGCTACAGTAAAAAAAAACAACCTGGTACTGGCATAAAAACAGACTTGTGGATCAATGGAAAAGAACTCAGGATCCAGACATTAACCCAAAAACCTATGAACACCTGATCCTTGACAAAGAGGCCCAAAATGTTCAATGGAAAAAAGATAGTATATTTAACAAATGGTGTTGGCACAGTTGGATGGAAGTGGTAGAAAAATGCAAATTGATCCAAGCCTGTCACCATGCACAAAACTCAAATCCAAGTGGGTCAAAGACCTCAACATAAACCCAGCCACTTTAAACTTGGTAGAAAAGAACGTGGGAAATACACTTCTACTAATTGGCACAGGCAACCACTTCCTAAATATAACACCAGTGGCACAGACACTAAGGCCAACAATCAATAAGTGGAATCTCCTGAAGCTAAGATGCTTCTGTAAAACCAAGGACACTGTGAATAGGACAAAAAGACAGCCTACAGAATGGGAAAGGATTTTCACCAACCCTACAAGTGATAGAGGACTGATCTCTAGGATATATAAATAACTCAAGAATCTAGAGCCGAAAACCTTGAATAACCCAATCCAAAAATGGGGTTCATATATAAAAAGGGAATTCTCAGTAGAAGAATTACGAATGGCTCAAAGGCACCTGAAAAAGTGTTCATCATCTTTAGCCATCAGAGAAATGCAAATCAAAACAACTTTGAGATACCACCTGACACCTGTTAGATTGGCTAAGATAAAAGACACAGAGGATAGCCTATGATGGAGAAGATGTGGAGCAAGGGGAACACTCCGCCATTGTTGGTGGGAGTGTAAGCTTGTTCAGCCACTTTGGAACGCAGTATGGTGGTTTCTCAGAAAATTGAGAATCAATCTTCCAAGGACCCAGCAATACCACTTCCGGGTGTATACCCTAAATATCTTCAGTCATACTCCAAAGGCATTAGTTCAACTATGTTCATAGCAGCATTATTTGTAATAGCAAGAACCTGGAAACAACCTAGATGCCCCTCAACTGAAGAATGGATTAACAAACTGTGGTACATCTACACAATGGAGTACTACTCAGCAATAAGAAAAAATGATATCCCAAAATTTGTAGGCAAATGGATGGACTTGGAGAATATCCTCCTGAGCATCTTCCCTAAATGCCTGAAGTGACATATCCTGGGCTGGGTTCCCAGACTGAAAAAAGAGTAGAGAAAGGAGTATTAGTATTCATATCTCTCTCCATCTCCTAGCTGTGGGTGTGACATCAGCAGACACTCTTGGTTCTTGCCTGTTTTGGAATATTCCTTTATACCAAAGAGGTATCACTTGTGTTTGATTTTATAAAGAGCTCAATGGACATTGGTCATGCAGGAAGAGGTTAGTCGAGACCCTGGGGACAGAGAGGAAGAAAGGCAGAGTCACCAGCCAGATGACTGGGGCAAGGAAGTAAGATGGGCAGTACAGAGTAAAGATGACCAAGCCACATAAAAGAATGTAGATAAAAATAGGAGTTGATTTAAGGTATAGGAATTAGTTAGTGACAAACCTAAGCTATAGGCCAAGCTTTCAGAATTAATACTCTCTCCCTGTTCTTATTTCTAAGCTGGGAGTCCCGCCAAGAAAGTTTGTCTATATTTGTCCCCATGACAACCCAGCCTAGACACTGTATCCTTTATGTGAGAGGGAAAATCACCCTGATCTTAAGTTGCTTTTGTCTGGTAGTTTGTTACAGAAACCAGCAATGCAACTACTACATAGAATATCAATCAGGACAAGCTGTTTCATTGAATAAATAAATACAAAACAATATTTACTATATGGTTAAAAATTACAGTGTGAGATTGTTACATGGTTTACACAGTGTTGCCTCCCCCATACACACAATACATATACAAAAATATTAATAACAGTATAAACAGATTAATCTGCAAATTATAAGTACAATAGAAAAATATCCCCTTCTATAATATTTGAAGTCTGTTTATCATGGGTCTTAAAACTTATTTTTAAGAAGTATGCTTGTCCACATTATATGCCACATACGCATTGATGAAGGGACTCTATGCATTAGTGAAATATCTCTGTATCCCAATACTAAATCTCTCTGCCAACACAGCAAACCTAGCCAAACCAAGCTGAACTGAGAGTTAAAAGTTCAGACTTAATGAGTAAAATGCTCCTGCATGGTCTACTGGTCTCCAGAGAGGAGATGGGAAGAAGGAACAGGAAAATCACATGGAATTTCTTTAAAAGGCTGTTTAAACACTTTGTGTACATGGTCTTGAGCATCCCTCTGGGAGAAGGTGCCATTTCATAAACTTTCTGGGACTGGGCAGGATTTGGGGTGACAAGAGAGGCATGAACATCCCAAGCACCTTGGGATTATGTGTGCCACTTCATGTCTAGCTACTTCTTGTGGGCATGGGTTGATGTGGGGAAGGGGAGTCAGGAAGTCTATGGGCTCATGCTCAGTGACATGTATGGGTGAACTAGCATTCATTTAATGGCCATCCTGGAGATCTTAGGCATCTGTTACTAGGCAGGATACTAGCAAAAAAATAGATTATTAGCACCAGCACTAGAAACAGGAATAGCCATGGGAAGAGTGAGATTGTTAGCAAAAGTGGATTGGAAATGTGCTCTGGTTGTACATGTACAGACAAAAGTGAATGGGCAAGGCAGAAGAGGAGATAGGGCCTTCACTGGGCCATCTTGAAAATCCAGAGGGTGAGGGTCCTATCTGCTGGACAGACCATTAATTCTGGATAGATGCCTGCTTGAGCCTGTAGAGTTGGTACCAGTTTTGATATCCCACGAGCTTGGCAGCTGAATGGGTGGTGAGGATCATGGCATAGGGCCTTGTGCATTGGAGCTCCAGAGACTTAGGAGCTAGGTGATCGAGAATTTGGTAGCACAGGGAGAATGGGTCAGGCACATAGGTGTGGGGGTCAGGGAGACAGCTGTCAAAATGGGAATAGATAAAGGGCCTCAGAAGGACAAGGTAGGATAGGTACCCAGCTAGTGGATGAGTTTGACCTGGGATGTGGTGATTGAAAAGGAAGGCCCTTCAGTGACGGGGCTACAAAGGGCTTGGGTCTGTAGGAGAGCATGGGGTGGCCAGAAGGTGGGGAAGGGCAATGGTAGAAGGGTGAACAAGGAGAATGTGAGACAATTGGAGAGACTGCTGAGCTGTTCTTTGATGACTCCATTGGCTTTCTGGACCTTTCCTGAGGATTGTAGGCACGTGGAGCTTTTGGGAAATATTGAGATTCTACATAGCTCAATGATTCTAGAAGTGAAGGCTGGCCCAATATTCATTTGGATGCCAAACCGAGGGATGACGATATCCAGGCATACTAGAGCCACCATATCTGCTGTCTCCATAGAGGTGAAAAATACTCCTATCCATCCAGGAAAGGTGCCAACAAGAGTTAAAAGGTAATATCGTTTTATGAATGGGCATGTGGGTGAAGTCGACCTGGTAGTCCTTGCAAATTTGGTGTCCTCCAGCTGGTGCAGAGGCTGACAGGTCTGGAGGACCTCCTGTAGTGGTGTCCTCCAGCTGGTACAGAGGCTGACATGACTGGACGACCTCCTGTGGTGGGGTCCACCAGCTGGCACAGAGGCTGACAGGTCTGGAGGACCTCCTGTAGTGGTGTCCTCCAGCTGGTACAGAGGCTGACATGACTGGACGACCTCCTGTGGTGGGGTCCACCAGCTGGCACAGAGGCTGACAGGTCTGGAGGACCTCCTGTAGTGGTGTCCTCCAGCTGGTGCAGAGGCTGACATGTCTGGAGGATCTTCTGTGGTGGTGTCCTCCAGGTGGTGCAGAGGCTGGCATGTCTGGAGGACCTCCTGTGGTGGTGTCCTCTAGCTGGTACAGAGGCTGACATGACTGGAGGACCTCCTGTGGTGAGGTCCACCAGCTGGTGACGATGCTCACAGGTCTGGAAGACATCCTGTGAACTGACCTTAGCACTCATTTGGTAGGAGGAGTGAACCTGTAGATATGAGTTTGAGGTTGGGTGGGGTCAACAAAGGCTCTAAGAAACAGAACAAAGCTTCGGACCCTGTGTGTAAGGTCTTGCGGATATCTGAAGTGATGGATGGTACCTGGTTCTGAGGGAGGATGAGACAGTTATTTAAGTAGAACCCAAAATCCTTTGTCTGTGGGCCCCATTTTTCATAAATGTGTTCTTTTTCTTTGGTTGATAACAGTTTTGGTAGGAAGGTGTCAAAGACAAAATATGTTCTGCAGATCCAGTGGAGCTAGAGACCAGTCCCTGGCTACTTAGTCAAACCTGGCACTGCTTAAGGCCACGGGGTCATTGGAGGACTGATGTCCCTAGCAATGGGCTATGGTTACTTCTGCAGGGAGCTGGTGCACCTCCAAGAGCTTGGCTATCATGGGTCTGTTAACTATGGAGGTTCCCTTGGTAGTGAAAAAGCCCCTATTCTTACAGAAGCCTGATGGTAAGGGCTATTAGAAATGTATATTTGGAGTTAGTATAGATGCTAGCCATTGACCCTTGGCTACATGGAGTGCTCTAGTCAAGGTGATTAAGCCTTTTGTGAAGAGGTCCCATTGGCAGGTGGATTGCATCAACTGTTTTAGTGGAAGTGACCACCGCATATGGTCCCTGGAGGATTTATGACCTGATTATAAGAAAGTTTCCATCAACGAAGAGGTGAGGTTGGGGTTTGTGAGAGGATGGTCTAGGAGACAAGGTCTCTGTGAAGATAAGGCCTTCCTAGCCTCCAGGCCAGAGTGAGAGGGGAAACCAGGGGAGAAATAAGAGGGAGGAGATTTGCAGGGTTTGGGGCAGGGCTGGAGGCCAAGATAATTTGGAAGTTTCCTATAAATAGTAAGTCAGTGGCCCTAAGAAGGAAGAGAGAAGTATGAGTCAGACAGTCTGAGAGGCAGTGGGTGGAGTATGCAGTGATTGGCTGGAACAGAGGGTTCTTAAAAACCTCCCTGGTAAGTTCAGCTGCTGTTGCTAGGGCTCTCACACAGGACTGCCATCCACAGAAGGTAAGGTCCAATTGTTTGGACAGAAAAGCAATGGCCCCATTTGAAGGCTCAGCCTGTTAGAACAGAACCTGGTGTCCACTCCCAACCTTTCATCTGTATAAAGGTGATAAGGTGCTGAGGGGTCTGGGAGAGCAACGGTGGAGACCATTAGAAGGGCATCTCCCAGTAAAGGAAAGTGGCAGAGACAGTGGCTGGGAGGGTGAGGGGCCCCTTGGAAGTCTCTCTGGCTGCTTTGTAGAGGGGTTTGACCACAATGACAAAGTGAGTGATCCAGTGACAGAAGAATCCCATCAGGTCCCAAAATGAGAGAATCATGTCTGCTGTCATTAGGGACTCTAAATCCTACAGGGCTTTGATTCTGTCAGAGGTGAGATCTTAAGACACTACACTGAGCTGAATGTCCAGATCACTACAGTATGAAATCATAGCTGAGACTTAGATGGGGAAACACAATATTCTAGGAAGCTGAAGATGTTCAGAAGCAAAGAGCCAGCTCACAGGGACAGAGACGGGGAGGGGTAACACAGAAGGAAGTCATCTCTGCATTGGGGGAGTGTGCTAGGACCAGGGACAAAGGTGAAAAGGTCCTGAGCCAGGGCTTGGCCGAGAAATGAGAGCTGTCCCAGAAACCCAAGGGAGAAAAGTCCATGTAAACTTTCTACAAGATCAGGTGTCACAAGGCAAAGAAGGAATGTGGACCAGGCTGGGTGACTTGAGAGTCAGTACTTCTGTAAATGCCGAGAGCGAATATTCAGATTTGGCAAGGAGGTGGAAAAAGAAATGATCTTGGCAACCTTGGCAATGGGTGTGTAACACAAAATTCTGCATGCCCTCCCAGGGGCTCGGCAGAGAAACTTCCTGCCCAGTCATCACCTGCCCACTCATCTCAGAATATAAGTGGCTCCAGCTGGAGGAACCAGCTTCATTCTTCCACTGTTGCTTGTGCTGGTAAAGGTCTCTGCGGGAAGGTGAGTTCTGGGAAGGGACCTCTATAGCTCTGGGAAAATCTGGGGACACCAGAGCCCTGGACTAGTCAGTTTACAGTTGAGACCTCTGTTTGCTGCTGGAGTTGGATGGAAAAGATCCCTCAAGGTCTGAAAAGAAGGGTATGGAGCCTCAGGGAACCGGGGGTGCCTCTGGCAAAGATCTCCAGGAGGAGATGGGATGAAGGCGTGAGGTAGCAGGCAGGCCACAGATGAAATGCTTGAACTCACAGCCCAGAATTCTGGAGAAATCTACAGACATCTGTGTGAATTACTTTAGCTTTCTCTCCTCTCTACTGAAAGTTGGAGTCACCCTGCCACCAGCTGGGTAAGGCATGAGGAACCAGGGTCTGGATCGCAGACACCTAATCCTTCTTCTTACTCTGACTTTGATTCTGCTCCCTGGAGTCCCACAGGACTGTCAATGTGCACCTCCTCCCCACTCAGGTGAGTTCTTGGGATCTGATGGGGGTTGGGGAAGAAGAGTATAGACTTAGGACCTGAGTGACTAGGAGAGCTAGACTTCCCTGTGGAACCTCTCAGACCTCTTCAGACACCCATCTCTACTGCGGGCTCCTTCTGGTTCTTCAGGCATATACATGGCATCACATCACACTGTTTTAGAACTTGTAGAGGAGTCAAGGTGTAACAGAAATAGCTGTTGCACAGTCTCTCCTTCTCATATCTCTTCTCCCCCAGATCTTCATCTCCTCCAACTCCTCACTGAGAAGAACAGGCCTCCCAGGGACATTAGTCAAGCATGTTTAACAATCTACAATACGACCAAGTACATAACATCACATCAAGGCTGAGCCAGGCAACCAAGCAGGAGGAAAATGATCCCACAAGCAGACAAAAGACAAATATACATCCCCCTCCCATTGTTAGAAATCCCACAAGAACACCAAGCTAAACAGTCATAATACTTAGGCATAGGACCTGGGTCAGATTCCTACAGTCTCCCTGATCTCTATGTCCCTCAATGACACCCAGTCCGTTGATTCTGCAGGTCATGTTCTCTTGGGAGACGTGTTATTTTTTAACATCTCCTTTTCTACCTTTCATTGAATAATTAAATTTATTACTTAAGAAAACATATTTTAACAGGGAAGCATATAAACAAACAGATATATAGGTAGATAAGTAGATAAATAGAGAGATTTCCTGACTTCTAGTGAATTCCTGTGTATCTACATAATGATATGTCTCCTGTGTATGAAACTACATATCTTCCTTTATTGGGAGTAGAGGCCTGAAAGACCAGTTCCCTAAATATGCTGGGATGGAAGAAATAGTTGAAAAGAAGGAACAGTTTCCTATAGTTTACATACATATACCTTTTTAGAGGATAGAGTAAGTGTATAATAACCATGTAGAGGATCCCAGAGATCTAATTCTCATCTTGTGGTGAAGGGACTCATGGGCACTAGGCCAAGGACTGTACTCACAGGTTGTACTCCCCATCTATGCCAGGATGCAGTGTTTCCCCAGGAAGTCTCTCCTGAATATCCAATGAACATGATGAACTTCCCATGTGTACCAACGTGCTTCCTTCACACCTCTGTCCAAAGGGCTGTTTATATATTTTGTTTCTCTAACTAGGTAAAAATTATTAAAATTGATTGTCAGATGAATTCTCTTGAAAACCCTGTGTGCATCTGAGGGGTCCATGGTAGCAGCAGAGGATTTTAATAACCTAATACAGTTAGAGGTGGCACAAAGCTAAGAAAATGAACATTAATTGACTTCAAGAACAAAGGTGTCTTGCTCTCACCTGCCTATCAGCCCTTCTAGAAGGAGTCTAGGTATCTCAGACAATGATTCTTACTTCCTGGTTGGATCTCCTCTGCATATTTCTCTCACAGATGTGCACTTTCTTTGCTTCAACTTCACTGTGGAGGCTTATTCAAGACCTGGAATGTCCTGGCTTAATGTCCAGTGCTCAATAGATGAAATGCCTTTACTTGAGTATGATAATGTCAACAGAGCCAAACTCATGGGTAACTTGGGAGAAGAAGTAAGTTCCACCAAAGCATGGACAGATTTGACTCAAACACTTGAAGAAAGGGGGCAAACATTCAGGAAGATGCTATCATACATCACAATGAAGACAACTGAGACCATGGGTAGGTACAGAATGGGATGCAGCAGCCAAGAAGATTCTCCAGGGAGAGGAAGGGAGAGCACATGTGGGAAGGGCACTTTAGGAACATCTGTGTAAAAGAGGTAAATGCTAGCCCAACCGTGGAACACCATGTCACACTGTGAGCAGTAAAGGGGAAAAGGGGAAGGAAAATATTCCGGTCCTTAACCTACAGAGAAAGACTTGAACTTTTGGGAGGTGGTGGATATATCAAGAGAGGAATATGATAACTTTGTATGTATTTTCAGATCATCCTACATTGCAAGTCAACATGTGTTGTCAAAATGAAAGAGAACAGAACACTGGTGCCTCCTTGCTGTTCATCGTTAATAAGGAAACCTTCATAGTATTTGATGCAAAGAACATGACATGGACAGAGATTAATCCAAAAGGAAGAAGTGCTACAAAGGAATGGGAAGATGACAAGGAACTAGGGAAAGATCTCAAGATGTTCTCCATGGGAGACTGTAGTCACTGGCTCAATGAATTCTTAAAGCACTTGACAGAAATTCCAAGTAGGTAGTTAACTAAGTTTGCACTAGGTAGCCTCAGCAGGGAAGGAATTAGTGAAACTAAAGGTCTAATGAGTTCTCTGGATGTTAGCCTGTGAGCATAATGATAAATTTGGTAAACTGAATGATTTCTTAGTGGTCTTCCTGGCCGGAGAGCCAAAAATGAGCATATGGATTTATCGCCACCCTCTTTTCTGATTGTACCTACTCATATTTCTGGTTCCTCATTAACCGATGGATCAGGAACTGAATGACATCCCATTAGACATAGAAGATTATATGCAATTTATAATATTCATGGCCTTCATTTCTAGCAGCATTTTGATCACCACTGGATACATCTCATGGAGACTTTTATAACCTTCATCAGAAATAATTAAATGCCAATATTGAATGTTCTAACTCTAGTAATTATGTCACATTTAAGAGAATAGATGAATATTTGCTTCCCTTAATAGCAAAATAAGATCATCGTGGGTAAGGTATCTACAATTCCATTTCATCTTTCTATGGAGAACCTAGTAAAATAATTGTTACATATGAGTCCACTGAGCTTCTGCAAGATAAAACATACTAATAATGGTTTATTTTTATGTTTTTCCAAATATTTTTAGGACCAACAGTCAAGATGTTAGATGCTGTACAGCCTACATCATATGTTCCAGATAACAGAGGGATTATCAGGGAAGACACCATTGCAATCATTATTGTTGCTCTTATGGCCAATCTCTTCACAGTTGCCATCTTCCTGACTAGAACAGGTGAGGTGTGGCTGGGGAAGGCTGTGCATGCTGTGGGGAAGTCTGGCAATGTCTTGGGAAAGAAATTCTAGTGGCTTTACTCAAGTTCATCTCTCCATTAGAATGAGTCACCTTCTTAGTTATAGGCTCTTCTCAGGTGGGCTGGGAATGACTGTTGAGGTAGATATGGCCAGCATAGGTAGCACAACTCTGCAGTCAGAAGAGAGTTAGAGCAGGAGAGGCCCCCTCTGGTAGGAGAAGACCCATGATATACACAATTTGCATATCCTCATGACCAACCCAAATTTTCCCCTTTGATTAAACACTGTTTGCTTTCTAAGGATAACATGATGTCCGGTAACAGTGCTTCATGCCATAGATACTGTCTGTCACCTTCTGTTTCTTCACTAGAACATGGGAAACAGCATTACTACACTAGCTGTAAAAACCTAATAAATGCATTATGCCCTGCTAGCCTGGAACTTGGGATATAAAAATGCCTAGACTCAGATTCAGAGCTCTGCCTCATTCTGCCTCCTGAATGCTGTGATTAAAGATGTGCACCATCATGCCCAGATAGACTTAATTCTTTATAGCAAAAATCTAACATATTTGGACTCCAAGAGTGTCCAAATAGAAATGAAGCAAGCTTCCAAATGCCCTGTTTGTATGTGCTTCTAGCTAGAGCCTTGCTAATACCCAGTCTATGTACTTATTTCAAGAACATTGGCAAAGGGATTTTTGGCAAAATGATTAGGACTCACCATTTTACTCTGTCTCACTTCCTTCCATTTTAGATGTAACTAGGGTTAGGGTTCATATGTTTTAGGAGTTACAATTGTATTTATCAAAAGCTAATGGGACTTATCTATGTGAGCACACTTCTCTGTTTGCAGTTGATACTGATATGCAGAAATCACAAGCCAACTTATTTCACTAAAAACCAAATGCAGCAGATTGTGGTGACATGTGGATCAGCCTGTAACATGTTAGCATGTGTTGGCACCTGTATAACAGAAAGTGTGAAGTGTGATATATGTACAGATAGAAGGAAAATTCTGCCCCAAGATTAGATTCACAGCCTCAAGAGGCTACACAGTTTCCAAATATCATTTAGTTTCCATGTAAGAAACTATTTATCACCTGCAGTCACTGACCCAGTCATTATTGGTGTCCCTATCGAATGAAAAAATTAATACTATAGGGGTGAGAGGCAGATCTGGTGAGGCCCATCACAGCTTGGTCTCAGGGAGGGACCCACATGGATGGCAAGGAATCCCTTCCCAGTGTGTGTCCTGGGCATTGCAACTGCTCTAGGAGAGTTCTTGTATTTTGAACCTTTTCAGGTCACAGCAAAAGCACAGGGATTTGTGGACTCATGTCTTCCATCTTGTCATCAGAGCAGAGATTCAGCTCAGTTGTCATGTCTGTCCCATGAGCTCTTTATCCACAGCCATCTCACTGACCCTGGGACAGGAAGGGGCCACAACTTGTGCTGTGCTATGGTACAGTAGAGTGGCCAGAGGGCCACTGCTCTATAGTTCTCTTCAATAGGAAGACATCCAAGAGATGTTCCCTAAAGACATTTCTCCATTCAGTTATTTTGTTTTCAAGCATTTAAAGTTTACCCGTCTTCACCTAAAAACATGGATGTGTGAGTAGAGGGAGTGAATATCTAGAGGAGGGAGCATGTCAAACCTTTTCAGATTGTTGACTATGTTGAATTTGTAATTCATGTCTGATGGAGCCATTTAAAGACCTACAAGTCTCTGTTCCTTATTCATTGTAATGATCAAATATTTTAGCCAAAATACTATAGTGAAATTTGTTTTAAATTTCTGGTGTAGTGTCTGATGGACATAGGGGCATATAGCTAGGGTCCTAGCACTTGGGCAGTAAGGCCAGGAGGATCAGAAATAAAAGGCCATCTTTGATTCCATAATGAGTTTGAAGCCAGTTCAAATTACAGAAAGAGACCTAACCTCAAATTAAGAAAGAGAAAGATGATGAATTATTATTATGATTTGTCAGCACCACCATCTTAATCATCAATATTATTACATGGGTTTATGTCCTGACAAAGAAGCTTACTGCATAATAGTACCAAATATTATGCCTGTGTCCTCCTCTATATTAGTAGATACAGGTTTATAATAGCCTCTGAGACATGAACAGAACAGACAAAGATTATATAAGAGAACATCCCTATAATTTCAGCACTCAGGAGGCTGAGGCAAAAGGTTCACCAAGTTCAATACCAGAGTGGACTACATGCTGAGATTAAGACAAAGCAAACAGTCATTCAAGAAAATATAAACCTACTGTTAAAAAAAAAAAAACCCTAAATCAATGTGAATGTGGTAGGTGATCAATGTGCTTTGCTACCTCTTAAATAATCTTTGTCTTCACTGGTAATGGGAATACTATGCTAATACTTATATCCCTTGGAATTAAAGTGTCCTGTTTCAAAAGAAAAGTGAAGTTCCTTCTGAGCACCATAATTGTTAGATTTTTCCATCTGCAGTCTAGAGCAAGCACACAGAAGTGTGATGAAGATGGCCAGAACTCTGATTTTCCATTATTATTTTATAAAAAATTCTATAAGCATGCATAGCAAAAAAATTTTACAGTTTCAAGGTAATGATTTTATAAAATGTGAAATCTGAGTGTGGTTATACACACTTATAGCCACAGGACTTGAGAAGCTGCAGTGCTAGCCTGTAAGGGATGGAAAGTTTCTAGTAACCACTGGTCAAAAAAACACAACTTATCTCCAAAACCCCACAAAACCACATTAAAAGTAAAGTAAAAGTTCAGCTGAAGCATAAAGATAGAAATTTGTCTGACCTTTCACCTGTCTCTTTTTAAATGTATTTCAAAACCTCATTTCTATTTGAAAGAAAAATAGCAGAAGGGTTTGAAGTAAACTCATCTAAAAGAAAAAGAAAGCACTGTGCAATGGAGTTGAACAGCCCGAGAAGTGGGGAGAAGTGTCCCTGTGAAATGATGCACATAGTAGGTTGCAGATGCACTGGAGCCCATCACTGACACCCTCTCATGACTAGGTGTTTGTCTAGGCTGCTCCTCAGCTCCCTCATCTGTAATCTGATCTGCAGTCACTGTCAGCACCTGGTACCTCTGCTACTTCTCTGGATCAATTCCATCTCTTCTGCATCACAGCCAGATAAGAAAACCTTCTGATGATGTTGGGAACCAGTGCCACTTCACTTAAGATCAAATATGGTGTGAAATATTAAAGTTGATGATCTCCCTGCCACCTCTGTCACTTCATCAGGATGAAACAGGTCACAGTCACCAGGGCCTCCATCTGCCTTTGTTCCGGTTCCCCTTTCTTAGACTGTGACACTGGAGAGATCAGACTCTGTGTGTGTGTGTGTGTGTGTGTGTGTGTGTGTGTGTGTGTGTGTGCCCTGCTGTAGATTACTCTTGATTGGGTAAAATGGTACCTTCAGGCTGGGTCTTCTTAGGTGGTATCATATAACAAGCAACAAACTGATGTCTGCACATCTCCTGTACACACAGACATGCCTTCAAACCAGCACCATCCAAAAGGCAAAGGCAGACATATATCTTATTACTAAAAGTGAAAGGCATCACTTATAGACATACCAAAGTCAATAAGATACATGAGAATGAGGACATATCAAAACTATATCTGTACTGGGTGGTTTTATGTCAACTTGGCACAAGCTAGAGTTATCAGAAAGGAGGAAACCCCAACTGAGAAAATGACTCTATATGATCCAGCTCTAGGGCAAGGTGAAACAGCAATAATCTTCACATAGTTAAGGTAATATTTCACAACATAAACAAATGTAACAATCTTCACATAGTTAAGGTAATAATTCATAATATAAAAAATGTAACACATCTTCACATATTTAAAATAATATTCCACAACACATCCTAACACTACAATGTTGACTCCTACCACCAAGCTCACAAGAGACCCATGAGTGCATCAAAAGATGAACAACCAGTGACTCATGATTGTCCCCTGGGCTTCAACCAGTGTTATCAAAGGCTCCTATGCCCATCCATGCTGCCTATCCATGCTGACTCTGCCCTCCCTCCCCTCCCCCAACCCATGGTCCTGCACTTCACCTCCTGCAGGTTCATTCACCCCTAAACAGGACTAAGCCCTGTTGGCTTACAGCTCTCACATTGGCTTCTTAATATCTTACCTGACCAACAGCATCTAAACCAACTCTCTACCACTGTGCTTAATAAACCTTCTAAGTGGGAATTTCTTCATTGTTCTATGGCCATTTTATAATGTGCGCAAATACATTGCATACATGTACACACACATTCACATACATCACATACATGGACACACATATTTATACTGTGTGATATGTAATATAAGAGCTGATAGTTAAAATTACTAATTAATATTGGAATAAAACCATTCATATTTGCCAGTTGACTCTTATCAAAGATAATTGCAGGCCCTTGAAAAATTGTAGAAATTAACACCAATGTAGCTTGTGAATTCATTGTTATTCAACAAAATCTGATATCGTAGTAGGACAAGAGTATATCTGCCTAAATTCCTGACATAGCATCTTCATGGCAGGATTCTGTTTGTTAAAGGAATCCAAGAGAAAACAAGCTTTTAGCAAAATAATCTGAAATACACAAATTATTGTCAATCAAGATAAACACTTAGTGATGTACATAAAATCCACCAACATTGACAAATTCTCATAAACCAAGTCTAAGCTTGCTCTGTTGACCCACATAGCACAGTGTAACCTTACACTGTTCAGGTGACACCTGAGCCAAGGGCTAGTATGAGGGATGTCTTCAGTCCAGGTAGATAAACAGTCAGAGATAGGAGGGCTGAGCCAGCAGATGACATCATCTATGAAGAGCGCCAACTCATAAGGAATAGTTAAGGTAAATTAACAAATGACTCAGAACAGAAAGAAAGAAGCAAACCTCAGATCACAGCCCACAGATCACAGTTTTTCTCAACTGGTTCCTGGTGTTTATTCATCATCTGTAATCTGACTCAGGTCATCCCCAAAGCCATGAGTGCCCAGACAAGCATAGCAGTTTTGAAAAGGGCCATTGCTTTATACACTATTAAAATGTTAGCAGGGCTCAGGGAGGAGTGTCCTGATGCTCTCTTGTCCTAAAGCCCATCTTGTGTGACTTTATCTACTTCCAAGGGACCACACAAGCCCAAAGGCTGTTGGAGATCACCTTCACAGGAGACAAAGTCTTCAGTTCAGTAGATGAAACAACTTTGTGGTTGGGCTAGGGTTTCTATTGCTGTGAAGTGACACCATGACCATGGCAAATCTTATAAAGGAAAAATATTTGATTTGGCTGGACTACAGTCCAGAGGATTAGTCCACTATCATCATGGCATGACAAAGCATCAAGCAGGCAGACAAGGTGATGGAGAGGATCTGAGAGTTCTACATCTTGATCCACAGGCAACTGCAGGCAAAGGCAGAGTCATATTTACTCAGCTTCAGTGTCTCAGAACACTAAACCCACCTCCACAGTGACGTACATGCTCCAACATGGTCATACATCATAATAGTGCTACATCCTCTGGGCTACAAAATCAAGTGCATGAGTGTATACAGGCTGCACCTATTCAAGCCGCCAGAAATCATGATTCAGATGGGCCTTTCTATCCTGTCTGAAGGGCACAGGAAGCAGCAGTCAGAGAAGAACACACACACCTGAAGATCCTAACATGAATATTTCTTGGCTGAAGACACATGACTTGTCTGTCCACAGAAAAGATGTTTACTATCTTTCTAGAGGCGGCATGAAACCCCAAACAAATGTCTCAGATTGAGTGGTAGGCACTGGGCTTGGAAGACAGCAACTTGAGTGTCTTCAGATGGCTACCTGGAGCCTCGACCTATGCTACTGTGCTAGATGTAGCAGCAGCATGTTAGGGGGACCTGCAAGGTCTCTAACAACTTGACGCTCCTGAGCAGTGTGATGTGCTATGTGTAGTTAACCCTTGGAAGCAGTGTCCAGGTTTGCAATCACAGTTTTCCCTGAAGACTTCACTGGACTTGATCACAATCAAGAGCTTTGGGTGAAGTCAGACCTTTAATCTCAGCACTCTGGAGACAGAGGTAAGAGATCTCTGCTGGTCTGAGGGCAGCCTCGTGTGGTGATAAATCTTATATTTAATAAAAATCAGACTGGAGTATCAGAGAACAGATCTACTCAGAGTCAAGCCATGAGGGTCAGATAGTGGTAAATCAGGACTTTAATCTCAGGACAGGAAAGACCAAGAGGTAACCTATGTCTTTAATCCCATAATTCCAGAGACAGAGGTCTTTCTGTGTTTCTGTGAGTTCAAAGCCTACCAACTAACAATAATAGCTCAACCCTTTCATGGCAACTCTAGGATTATAATGTGAAGTTGGACCTGAAAGTGAAACAACTGGGCAAAGAAGATAAGGCCTGTGGAGGCACTTGGTGTTGTATTATCTGTAGAATCAACGAGCCTGGCTGACGACTGTTGATCAAAGCATTTATTCTTAGAAGTTAGCTGGGTGAGATTGAGTATGATCTGTTTCCTTTTTCTGATATTCTGGATTTACCCCATATCTCGCTCTGAGTTTTCATTAAATGCAAATTAAGCCTGGTCTACAGAATAAATTCCAGAACAGCTAGGAGCTGCACAGAGAAACCCATCTGAAAAGACAAAGAAGGAGAACCTCCCCAAAAGAAAACTGCTTAAGTGGGAAGCAGCTCAGGGTGGAGTGGAGAGAGAGCAGAGTCATGAAGCACTTGCCCTGCAGCATAAAGTCCAAGTGTGAGCCCCAGGACCTGAGATTTACAGGGAGGGGTGGTAGAGCATGCAAGCCTTCTCAGGAGTGCTGAGGTAGACACAAGTGGACCCTAGGGGCTCACTGGCCAGCCAGCCTAGCCTGACTACATGGTAACCCCCAAGTCAATGGATTCTTCTGTCCTAAGCTAAATGATGGAAGACAGGCAGAGAATCACAGCTTTTTTAAATTTCTGCCATCCCCGACATAAGCATGGGTACAGAGTGTGTGGGCTTTACCCCACCCATGGGCGCACAGCCCTGCCCATCAATACACATGGGGAAAGAAAGCAGAAGTAACACATGTGAACGGAGTTGCACAATTTTTCTCTGCTACTGCTACATTTTCTATAAAACTGGTTTGTGCAGTTGTTTGTTTTATTTTCTGACACAGCACTTTCCCATGTAACACTCTCAACAGACAGCCTCTGCCTTCCCAGGTCTGGGATGAAAAGCAGGTACCACTATGAAAAGCAAAGAAGCTGCTTTCATTTTCAAAACTCCAGTCTTGTAAGCAAGAGGACCTGCATCTCATCCTCCATAACCCATACAAAACCTCCAGAAGTAAAGCTTTGTGCCTGTAATCTTGGATATAGAAAAGTCCCCAGGATTTGAAAACTGTCCAGTGTAGCCAAATCTGTGAGCACCACTCTTCAGACGAAGATCTTGACTCAAAATCAGAGTTACCTTCTTCAAGACCTGAGCACACCCAATGCTGGCTTCTGGGTTCCACAGGTAAAATGCAGGATATAGAATTGACTAGAAAAGCCCACCTTTCAGACAGGCCAAAAAACAACTCAGATTTCCCAAACTGAGCCAAACTCTTAAATGTTTAAGACATTAAAAAAAAAAGAAGGTAAGTTTACAGGAGTATGAAGAGAGAGGAGGGGTTCATGTGAAGATGAGTAGCCATGGCCAGAGAGGTGCAGGAAGGCTCCCCAGGAGGCAGCAGGAAGCTGGAGGCCCCAGAGCTGGGGAGTGGGGGTGGGGTGTAACTCCAACACAGAAGCAAGCACACTGGAGCCTGGGTTACCTGCCTTCTCCTTGCAGCTCCCTAGGGCCATTTTCTCTCTCTTCTGTCCAGGTTTGTTGTCTCAAGGTCTCCAAGGACAGGCCAGTGAGTGCCTGTTGGGAGGAATCCAGGGCTCCTGGGCACTGTGGATGCAGAAGCCTGGAGACCCTGCTTCTGTGTGCTTCCCACAGCCTGATTTCCCCCTGGAATGAATCCCTGGGGTGACAACATTGGTATCCTCAGGAAGTGGGGACCAGCCTTCAGGGACCCTTGTCTGGGGTGACTTGAGAAAGATCTGTGCAAACAAATGAAACAAGAAACCAGTTTTGACTAATCAATGAGGAACTGACTAAAATTTACACCCCAAATTTCAAATTTTTCTATGGATGAAGCCTTTGGCAGTTGAGACTGAGGCCTTCCTCTCATTTTTGACAGCTCAGGTTGTTCCTATTGTTGACCAAGTCTGGAGATTAATTCATGGAACTGAATACAGCCAACAAGCTCATCATCAACACCTGGTTCTGTCCCTGCTGATGGGCAGGAAGTGTCTCAGGCTAGCTGATGAGTTCCCAGAACCAGAATGGAGGTTGGGGGAGAATCAGGGTAGAAGGGAGCATGGGAAGTCAGCTTCTCTAGACTCCTTCCAGAAGATTCCAGGTCTCAAGTTCCTTCCAGACCTCTTCAGCCCTTCCCTCTGTAGACAACGTATCTCAGGCGTTCTCCATGCTCTTTGCTTTTGAACTTCCCCTGTTCTGTAATAGAAGATCAAGACACAGGCAACATTCAGCTGCCCTGCACACTCTCATCTCTTCCCCCCCTGTTTTTGTCTTTTGATGGTGTTCACTCTGTAGCCTTGACCTCACTATGTAGCCCAAGCTGGCCTTGAACTACAAACATGTACTAAAAGGCAGAAAGTGAGGACCTGTGTGACCACACCAAGATTTACACTCCATTCCCTTGGTTTATTGTTAAACCACCTCCCCTTCCTCCCCCACCCCCTCAGTGCACCTCCCTCCCTCCCTGGTCTCACTATTCCACTCAGGACAGGGCTTTAAGCCCCTCCCTCCCTAGCTGCCCACAGGTGCACACCCTGGAGTGAGGAAATTCCATCGATCCCACAATTTCTCACCTCACAGCCTAAAGTAGTGAGGGGGGGATCAAACTTCCCACTATGTAGGACAGTGGAGTAGGAACATATAGAAGCTTCTGCACTGGCACCCTAGCCCCATCTATCCAGTCTACTTCCTGGGCAGGCAGCATCAGATAATGGGATTCATTTAGGCAGAAATCAAGCTCTGTGTAAAAGTTCACCCTCGATATTTTCAAATTGGGAAGGCATACTATATCTGCATCTGCATCAAATACTCAGTCAATGAACAGGAGACCACACTTGGCCTCTGCTTTAATCTTTCGATCCCAGATTAAGGTATATACAGCATCACAGCATTGATGCCCACCTCCCACATCACCTTCCCCATGATGTCAGAGGTTCCCGTTTCAGAGTCAACAGTGAGTCCTGCTCTGCCTGTGGCTTCTGGTGATCTGGGGGTGACAGGAGAGGTTTGTCAGGCACTGCTCTTTGCTCTGCTGTCCAGTAGGCTCTGTGGGTCACATAACCTTCAGAGACATGAGATAGGTTGAGGTCACAGATTAGTGCAGACATAATTGGTGACATACCTTCCACAGGAATATTTTGTAAGTGTACTGTACAGGGAACAATTGTGGCTGCGTCACACAAAGGTCTCTTCCTACCATGAAATGCTGACCATTCAAGTGACACACTATGCCACTGTCACGATTTCATTCTGAGCTCTCCTGTGCATGGTGGGCCTGTCACCTAATGATCTGTCTGTCTAGGAGGACAGAAGCCCAGCTTGAGAGAATCCTCTGATGTTTTGTGGTCATTGACACCATATGACCACAGACCCATGTCCCAGTGTTCAGTATGATGCTAAGGGCCACTTCAGATGATGCATATTAGAGCCTGAGGTAGCTCAGAGATCCAGAGATCTTGCTGCCCTTACATAAAAACAGAGTTCAATTCCCAGCACCTATGGCAAGCAACACATGAGCATCCGAAACTCTATCTACTAGGGATCTGAGGCTGCCTTCTGGCCTCAGTGGGCATGCACCCACATGCACAGGGAAATGCTCACACATAGACACACTTACATAAACATAAATTGTAGCCAGAATTAAGCAAAGAGGGAAGAAATATTTGCTCAATACATACTGTTAAGACAACTAAGTAATAGCCTTCAAACAGCTAAACCTGAACCTTATCATACACACAAAGGCATTCTCAAAGTGGGCAAAATATTTAAGTGTAAATTTTAACATTGTAAAACTACTACAAAAACTAACAAGGAAAGCTTTTGATATTTATCTTTGTAATGAACTTTGAAACTGAATACAAAATGCACAGCTAACAAAAGCAAAAATGCAAACATCAAACTATACAAGTAGAAGCAATTTTCCATAGAGTGTCAGGCAGTGGGCTTTATACCTTTAATCTCAGCATTCAGAAGGCAGAAGCAGGAGGCTCTCCTGGTCTATATAGTAATTTACAAACTAGCCATGGCTACACAGTGAAATCTTTTCTCAAATAAACAAACAATTGGTGACTGGGCATAATCTCTAAAACAACAATCCATAAATATTTATCCTTAAAAACAAGAGCAAATGAAATCTTCACTCCTTTTAGGCAATTTTCTCTTCTCAAAGGATGGAGACCAATACAGAAATCTACAACCAATCAATATGCATAGTTTTGAAGCCCAGCCCATAAGGATACACTTCAAAAACATTTTCACCTCTAAGACTCACAGAACAAGGCAGAGAGAAAGAAATTCCAACATCGGTCCTCTGGAAGAACAGTCAGACTCTTAAACCCTGAGCCATCACTGTAGGTCCCAGAATATGCTTTAACCTGAACCTATACTGAGGAAAATGCCTCTGTGAAATCAGAAATTTGTGCTGTGGGCAAGCCCAGAAAGCATTTTGTAACATAGTTGGTGACGCTGGACAGCCCATCACATTGTGCATGATATATCTCTGGGATTGAGGTCCTGGGTGCTATTGGAAGGCAGGCTGAGGAAGCCATGAAGAGCAGAGCAGTAAGTAGGACTTATCTATCAGTTGCTGCCTCCAAGTTCCTGCCCTGCTTGAGTTTCAGCCTCAGCTTTCCCAGTGGGCTGTGACTGGGGATACACTGAAAAACAGCCCCATTCCTCATCAACTTGCTTTGGCCATGGAGTTTCATCATCACAATAGAAACTCTAACTAAGACACAAGACAACTGAGTCCCAGCCACAGACCCCACTCACTGGGCAAGTTACATCTCACTGGAAGAGAAAAAGGATCTGAAAGAAGCTCAAAAGAATAAATCAGTGGGGATTCTGTGGACAGAGCATCTTAACTCTGGACAGAGGAATCCACAGTGCCAGGCCTTGTAGTTGACTGCAAGTGGACTTGTGAGAGCTTGGCAGGGTCCAATTCAGACAACTCCTAGTGGCCTTTTGTCCTCTGGGAAGATGTTAAGACAGATCCAGTCTCCCATATGAGTGTGGGAGGTGATTGACAAGGCTTGTTTGTCTGGGACTCCAGAAGCCCTTGACTGTCACCCTGATGAGACACTGAGGCAGATAGTGAGTCTCAGGATAAAGGAAGAGTCCTTGTCAAAGGAGGCTGCAGACTTAGGGTCCTAAAGTGTGACATGGTCAGGAGGGGACAGAACTAGAGACTTGAGTGTGAGCTCAGTGGGATCTCTTATGAGTTAGATAATCTGACAGGGACAAGGGAAGGGGCTTAGGGATGGAGAGGGAGGGCAAGCTGAACAAAGAGGTGGAGGGCAAAGGGGAATATCAGAATTGGTACTGTTGAGTTGATAGGGGAATAGGGACAGTGAGGTCTCCTTAGGGAACGGAGGGGAGAGGTGATAGAACAATATGATGGCTGGAAAAGCATGGAGGACTCATACTATTCACTATCTAAAATATGAAAATGTAGTTCAGTGTACCGCTATACATATATAGTTTTAATAATTTTCCATGGGGGCTGATGGCATTCCTACAAGGAAACATATAACATGTGGTGGAAATGTTCTCTGTTTGCTGTAAATAAAATAACTGGTTTGGCCTATGTGGAGCACCGTAGAAGTGGGTGGAGGATCAGAGTAGAGACAGGAAGAAGGAGGGCAGAGTTAGTCAATCTTTCTCTGACCCCCAAAGAAGAGCCATGTAAAGAATCCAGAAGAGCCATGGGCCGGGCAATGGGGCAGATGGAATACTAGAAATGGATTGAATTAAGATGAAAGAGCTGGCTAGCAATGGGCTTGAGACATAGGCCTAACAGTGTGAAATTAATATAAGTGGCTGATTCATTTCCGTGGGGGATAAAAGCTGAGGAGGGCAAGGTCTGAACTTCTGGCCTAAATGGGTCCAAAAATCTCCTACAAAGGTAACAAAATCTCTATACCAGGTCAAGGAAGCTATCTTCTGAGCTGTTGGTCAGGGCCGTCTAAAAACTCCCAAACATCCAGCCTAGTGTTGTTGTCCTTCTTTAACCACAGAGGTGGAAGTTGAGTGAGTCCCTATTGGTGAAGTCACCTTGCACTTTAGAAACAGGGCCAGAGGTCCCTGAGCTGGAACTGACCTAAATCCAGCTGGACATTCCTAAATCCCTGAGGAACTATCTGACATGGTTCCTATGTTGCCACCCAAGCTCCCAAAGGAGGGAGGTGTCCCACAGCCCTCCCAGCTATTGGTGCCTATGGACACATCCATGAGCACCATGTCACCAGGACCTTACAGGTGCAGCAGTGGTACACATACCTGGGTGGTACCCAGCAGCTCTCTCATTAGTCTTAAGACCTGCTCAGTAAGAGGGACACCATGCCTGGTACTGGAAACCTTGCTCACTAATCAGGGCTGAAGTCATGGCTGTTGGAGGAGAATCTCCAACCACCTGGAAGGAGATGAAGGTGGGGGCGGGAGAGTGACTAGGCAGGAACTACATGGGAGGGACCCTGGGCCAGAATTAGCACAACAATTAACATGGGGGAGGACAGTGGGAGGGAAAGGGACCTGGTGGAGACAATGAGTTTGTGGTTGAGATGTAGAGAAAGGGAAGTAGTTGAAAGATTAAAAGTGCCAGGTGGAGTTGGAGGGGAACATGAATTGGGGCTGGGTGGGGAGGTGGCTGAGAGGCAGACTGGTGTAGAGGCAGAAGGTACAGGAACTGTGTGGCAAAGACTCCACCTGTGAGAAGATCACCTGATGTGACTCAGGGGGTGGTCAGAGGGCCAGTTTAAGATCAGGATGCACATATGCAGAGGCCCTCTCTTCCCATTCTCTCTTGTGTTCATGGATGGAGAACCTGACCCACTGAGGAAGCCTCATGGACCATACAGCAGATCAGTGTTAGGGCTAGGTTAGAGTTAGGTTAGGGTTAGGTTAGAGTTAGGTTATGGTTAGGGTTAAGGTTAGGGTTAGGGTTAGGGTTAGGATAGGGTTAGGGTTAAATTTAGGATTAGGTTAGTGTCAGGGTTATGGTTAGAGTTAGGTTAGGGTTAGGGTTAAAGTTTGGGTAGTTTTAAGGTTACGGTTAGGGTTATTGAATTTAATCTCTTGTATCAGTGAACGATCCCATGTGAAGCTCTTTAATAAACAATAATCCTTCTTATTACATTTTAAAAAAATTTATTTATTTTAATTTTATGTGAATTGGTGTTTTGCCTGCATGTATAACTGTGCAAAAGTGTCAGATCTTGGAATTACAGACAGTTGTTAGCTGCCTTGTGGATGCTGGGAATTGAACTCAGATCCTAGGGAAGAACAGTCAGTGCTCTTAACCGCTGAGCCATCTCTCCAGCCCCTCCTTATCACTTATGATAATATCAGAAGTGTACTACCACATCAGCACGGAACTGAGGACAGAAGTTATGTGGCTTCGAAGTCTTCCTCACATTGGTCTATGATCACAGTCCAAGAGGCACAGCAGAAACCAAAGAAGATGCTGATTATTGAATGGAACAGAGGCTTCTGTATGACTAGATTTCTTATCCTGCCAGAGAGCACCTGCCCAGGGAATGGTAATGTTCACAGTGGCTGGGCATTCCTATGTCACTAGCAGTCAAAACAGACCCGCAATAGACACCCCCTTCTTATTGACCCTAGGCGGTATCCAAGCAAAGATGATCAAGTCTATGATCTGAGAGGACAGACCAGGAGAATCTGTCTCCACACAACTCCTGTTCCATCCTCACCTTGGTCCACTCTGCCCCACCAGCCTCTTGCACCATCCTGTCTCCACACAGCATACACTAGCAGCTTCTGGAGATTCTACAGAATGATATATAAAGAGAGTGCTAAATTTTCTGCCATAACTGACAGGGCATACCCTTAGCAGCATCATGTGATAACAGGTAAGAGAATTGTCCTGGTGCAGAGCAGGGGTTGGCCTCACCTTGCTCTGCATTTTCAAACAGCACTGAGATGCAATGGGAGCTCAGCCAGGAATTTTCTTTCCTTTTCCTATTTCCATTCTTTATCTTTTTTTAACTTCCTTCCTTCCTTTCTTTCCTCCTTTCTTTTCTTTCCTGTAAGACACCCTTCCATATCTTTCTTGTTCCACAGCAGAGACTGTCTCTGGCCTCTGCTCCTCATCCCTAACCTCACTGCATGTTTCCTTCACAGATGCTGCTTCTCTTTGCTACAGATTCACTGTTGGTAAGTCAGGGTCTGGAGCATGGAGACAGGAAGTCTAAGGCCAACTGAATAAAGAGACTTTTCTTTACTGTGATAGCACCAACAACTGCCATGCCACTGGTGTTCTGGGTAAAAGAATAATTGCCATAAAAATCTGGGAAACACAGATTGGCACTCTGAAAGATGGAGGTGATTTGTTCAAATAGCAAGTGATTCACATGAAATCAGAGAATAATACAATCAGAGGTAATTTTGAAATGGCCACATAAGGCTGGCATTGTAGCTCAGTGGTACAGTGCTTGCCTGGATTGCATTAGGCCCTAGGTTCAAACCCCTCCTTTACAATTAAATAAAGGAACATATTAGATGACTCCTTGAAGGAAAGTACAGTGTTTGAGATGGGTGAGAGACATTGGTTTTTTCTCTGAAGGAAAAAAGAAAAGAGTGAAGTCCAGATAGTTCAACCTAAGAGGATCAGCAGCAAGTCTAAAAAGTGCAGCACAGGGCAATGGTCCGAAGATGAGAAGGGAGGAGGGTAGGCAGACTGAATTCATTAAAGCCAGAGGCTGATCTTTTCCCAATGGGCACAGAGCCCCTGACTCTGCAGACCAGGGTGTGTTGTTGGCATGAAGTAGATGGACGTTTCAGTGGGTCCTGGGACTTTGACGTCAATGGACACAAAATGCTGCATGTTGACTCAAGCACTGAAAAATGGACTGAAGTTGATCCTGGATCCAGGAGAGATCCCCCACTATTTTCATAGTCACATTTATGGCCCTAAGATCCTGTGACAGTCTAAATTTATACTTTGTCTTGTATAGATTGTAATATTGTGTTGTTCAAGCCAGGCAGTGGTGGTGCATGACTTTAATCCCAGGAGCTGGGAAGGCTGTGACAGGGAAATCTGAGTTGGAGGCCAGCCTGGTCTAGAGTGAGTTCAGGACAGCCAGGGGTACACAGAGAAGCCCTGTCTCAGGGGGCATAAAATGGGGGTTGAAATGTCTACCTGCATGTTCTTGACTTTATCCCCTAGTTACGATTTATTTTTATTTTTGTAGTAGAAGTTGGGCTGGTCTCAATTTTTCCACAAAAGTATGTCTGTCAGTGATCAGAGGGGAGACAGGGCTGGGTACAAAAACTGAAGTGTAGGGCAGGCTAGTCCAGTGCTCTCTCCCTGTGCCTTGGAACTCATTAGGTGAGTGGGTTGTGACAAACAGGGCACAGAGGCCTCTAGTAGGGTGCCTTGTGGAATCTTCTACCTAGTACTCTAGGGAGAGGGAGGGGCGGAGGACTGCGTGGGAGGAGCGGGAAAGGAGGGGGGAGCGAAAGGGGGGAGAGCAGAGAAGACTGAGTTTCCTTCTGATTGGTCAGCATATGAAGGAGGGAAGTAATCTGATTGGTCAGCATATAAAGGAGGGAAGTATATAAGTTTGCTAAGCATGGGACAGTTGAGTCACATCTAGAATGCAGGCAGCCTGCACATGGCCTTGTGTATATTTTGCTGATTCCGGCTGCGGTTTGTAGAGACTGAAAGTCACCGGCTTTATTCTGTCTCTTTCTGTTCTGATTCTACAGCCCACAGTCCCTGGGGGGCAGCTGCAGGTGAGTGGATGGGACCGCGGGGTGTGGGAGTCAGGACATCAGTGCCCTGGCCTCTCAGTTTATAGTCCTGCTCTCCATGTGAGCCTGCGAGAGCGCGGGGACCGCGGGAGGACGAGGGTGCAGGATGGCGGGAGAGGACACGGGACTTGGGATCGCGGGGATGCACGATCGCGGGACGGTGATCGCAGTGACAGCAAGGGTGCAGGGCCTCGGGATGGTGATCGCGGGGACAGCGGATCTGAGCCGGCACGGATTCCCGGAAGGAGGGGGTGCAGAGCGGCAGGCAGGAAAGGCAGCAGTAGGACTTGTGCACGGGAAGGTGGACACCAGAAGGCGCTGGATGGCGGGACAAGATGTTTACGGTGTTTTGGGCAGGAAAAGAGTGGGAGAGGGAGGACGCAGGATGCCCGCAGGAGCGGTCGCGGGCGACAAGAGGGCGAGGACTCGGAGTGGCGCGGAGTGAAGGACTCCTGAGAACGAACCTGCCTGGGCGGGTGACGGCAGAAGGCGGGGTGGTGGGACCGCCGGACACCTAGGGTGCGCGAAGGCGGACCAGAGAGAGTGCGGGAGGGTGGGAAGGTGAGAGCACCGGATGGATGGCAGATCAGAGGCTGCAGGACTTCGCTAAGGGGAGGGTGCATAGCGGAAGGCAGGAAAGGGCTCATGAGGACGTGGGTGCAGGAGAGCGCTGGATGGCAGGATCGCAAGAGCTCAGGAGGGCTGGCCGGCTAAGTGCTGGGATGGTAGATCAGTGAAGGCGCTGGATGGCGGACCACAGAGGGCGCAGGATGGCAGATAGGAGAGGAAGCCCAGGGCAGCAAATAGCGAGTTCTCTGGAGGGCGGACCCGCAAAAGGGCGGGTGGCAGACGTGAGACAGCGCCTGATGGTGGATCCAAGAGACTGGGGATGGCAGACCGAAAAGGGCTCAGGATGGCGGGATGCTGAGGGTGCTGAGCAGAGGGCAGGGAAGGGTACATGAGGGGCCAGGGTGCCAGATGCGGGCAGGAGAGGACCCGGGCTTATGGTACAAGGGCGAGGGCGCAGGAAGGCGAGCTCAAAACTTCACCAAGAACAGAGCAACGGTTTCCACGAGATATGGAAAAAATGGAAACTAGGGACAGCATGGCTGGAGCTCCAGCAGGCCTGAATTCACAGCCCCGGTGTCCAGGGACTTGTTGAGTTTCTGCATGAGGTCCTCTGCGGGGCGATGCTGAGGACTCCTTGATTGTCTCCACAGATCCAGTCACACTTGGCAGTAGCCTGGGCTCAGGAGGAACCATGGCAAAGGCTGCAGCCACAGCGGGAAATCTGCTTCTACTTCTGTTCCTTTTCTTCCCACTGAGCTGTCTGGGGTCTTCCCTGCCTGCAGGTGAGTTACTGGGATTTAAGCAGAGGTGGGGGAGGGAGCAGTGGATACAACATCCCTCTCCTTTCTCTGCAGTAGACTAAGTTAGGGAAGGTAACACAGGAATGAGAGGGCAAGGTCGCAGAGGGAGGAGCTAGTGACCCCTCAGCACCACTGAGATCAGCTGAAGCCTAAACCAGGTCACCACTGTGGACTCTTCCAGGAAGGGAGGGGTCTCAGACAGCTCCCCTGGACCCAAGGGGTCTATGCTCTGAAGACTGACTGATCGATCCCCTGGGGATTCCTCATAAGCCCTCCACCATTTGGGACCCCAGCTGGGATGACTGCCCTTTGATATTGTGTTCAGTTGAGATTCCACATGTTAAATGTCAAGCAAGGTCCAGACATGAATAAATGGGAATCAGTTTCAAAGCCACACCCCTAGTGACATACTTCCTTCAGTCAGGCTATAAACAGCTGCCACCAAATGGGGACAAAATATTCAGACATCCTGCTCTATAGAGGACAGACTCTTTCAAATCACCACACTAGACCTGCACAGGAGCATCTGGGGATTCATGCCTGAGAGACAGGGCCGTAATGAAGCAATGCAGAAATAGTAACTGTCCCAGGAATCCTAACTAGTCTTATAATAAAAACCTGGAGCCAGATTTTGGGGTAAATGCTGAAAGATCAGACAGTGAGAGGAACAGGGCACTAGAGAAACTTCTCACAAATATTAAACTCTCTGGCTGAAAGAGGAAGATCCTGTCTCCTCCTGCCTAATATTCCTTTCTCTGCCAACCTTGTCACTTCCTGTCTCGACCTTCCTAGTACTGAGATGAAAGGTGACACCAGGGCCTGCCTCTGTTTCTCTTTGTTCTGGATTAATCTCGTGGGACCCTGTGTAGCCTAGAACAGCTCTAGGATATCATGTCTTCTGCTGATGTTAGTGAAGTTTGGGAGATCAGGGGCCATGGTGCCTCCAGAGTGCTAGGATTAAAGGTTTGTGCCCAGATTACCTGGCCTCAATTGCTAACTCTGAGGCTGGCTCTGTCCTCTGATCTTCAGGCAAGCTTGATTTCTTAGAGGATATACAAAATATCACCATACATTGTACATGCACGAGTCTGGGTTGTACTAAGTGAGACTGATCCAAATATCGGGGGAAGGCTGAAAAATCAGAGAGAGGAAGCACCAGAGTCAATTCTCACACAGCTGTCTTTCAACTTCCTCAGTCTTGCTCCTTGTCACTTCTGCCAGTGGCTTCTCCCAGTTGCTTCTATTCTCTCTGGGTTTCTACAAGCCCTTATATACCCACACCTCTTAGAGACCTTCAGCAGTCAGTACCACTATGGCACACTTGTAGGCGGTTATTAAAATGTTTCCTTACGAGGACCTGGAGGTCTCAGTGTAATTACTTCCTATCCTCGTAAGATATTTATCACTCTTTGTTATGATTATTATTATTTATTGGTGCCTATTCGTACATTATATTGTTACTTAATTCCTTGTTGCTAATTTTGCTACACAGTTTCTTTTCATCCAATTTCTAAGTAAATTTTTCTTACAGACAATTGATGGTATTTTTATCTGATTGTGCAAGTGCTGAGTGTGTGCCTTCAGTTCACAACCACAAAGCTCACTCTCTCCTCTAGCAGGCTCATATTCATGTCCAGGAAATCTTCCAGGGATGTGTTCTGGGTGAGAAAGTTTGTCAGCATTCAAGAACAAATTCAGGCCTTAGGAGTGACAGGAAGAATTATTTGAGAGAGGGGCCACCGTGGAGACAGGAATAAACAGTGTCAGAAAAGGCAGAGAGGGAAAGGAAGAGGAAGCTGGTTGAAGGGAACAGGAAAGTGGTCCCCAAGCCTCCAGCAGTCCACCTCATACAAGTTTTGGGGTGGAAGATAGGAAATTGCTTTTTAGCTTTAAAAAATCTCTTTTACATTTTTAGTGTAATTATATTGCAAACTTGTTAAAAGTTGCTTTAAAAAAGTATTATTTGTTTGAGATTTCAGGCTGTCTCACATACAGAGAGAGAGAGAGAGAAGAACATGTGTGCATCCTTTCTAGGTCTTACTGTTTGAGCATTCTGCTGTACAGAACAGCCCTAGGATATCATGTCTTCTGCTAATGTTAGTGAAGTCTGGGAGATCAGGGGCCATGGGTCCATGGTGCCTTTCTGCTTCCTGTTTGGACCTCACGTGCATGTTTCTCTCACAGATACACAGAGTCTAAATTGCAATTTCATTGTCAAGACTCGTACCAGTGACTGGTATAATAACAGTCAGTGCTCAGTGGATGGAGATGATAATGACAGCAAAGCCTTCCCTTTGAGTGACCGGGAAAAGGAGATAATGTCTATTAAGGAATGTGCAGATTTGCCCCTAAAACTAAGAGACATTGGAGAAGAGTTGAAGAAACAGCTTCATCTCATGGAAAAAGAGGCTGTCCTGACCAAGGGTAAGTATGGAACAAGAAGCAAAGAGAGACTATTAGTAAGATCAGGAAGGACAAGCCCAGGTGGGAAGGGGCTGCTCACATATGTGCTTGAAAGAGCTGACTCTACCAGGCTGGAGGAACATGGTGCCTGATGGGTAAGAAATGACAAGCCAGGGAGGAAGGAATACAGGTCCCAAGGCATTCAAAGAAAGATTTCACCTTGAGTGGTTGATGACTACAAGGGTGGAGATGATGGTTTTGTGTGTCATTTGCAGGGCCTCACACCTTGCAGGTCTCCATGATATCTCAATATAGACAAGGAAAAGTCACTGTTGCCTCCTGCAACTTCACCCTTGATGGAGAGTATTCCTTCTACTTTAATGCAAAGAACAAGGAATGGGGAGTGATTCACGATAAAGTCAGAGTGATCAAGGAGAAATTGGAAAATAACAGAGACCTGGCAAACGATTTATCAGTGTTCTCCATGGGAGATTCTAGAAGCTGCCACAAGAAACTAAAGGCACACCGAAAGGAAACATCAAGTAAGTAGTCATGTAGATTATCACCAGGAACCTCCACAGGGTGGGAAAGGCATGACAATTCCTCTTGAAAAGTCTGGTGACTTCCCTCTGTAGACATCAGCATGTTAGCATAGTGGAAGATTTCATAGACTGAGTGAGTGAGTTTTTGGTGATCTTCCTCCCTGGGGAGCCATTGATGACTGCAAGAATTCTTGTTTCCCATCTCACCTCTCAGTGTTTCTAATTCTCTATTAACCGATGGCCCAGGCTCTACATGGCCTGCTGCCAGGTCCCAAGTCTCTGTATCACTGTAAATGTCCAGCCTTTTCTTCCTCACTTACAGTTGTCCTTCTACCAACTTCACATCACTTGCAAAGGTGACATTATGTTTCTCTAGCACAATTAACCACCACCAACTGAGCCAACCTACAGAGAGTTCTACCCACAGTAAATATGTCCTCATTGTTGATGGTTTGATAGATGATTGCCTTAAAATAAAATAAACTATGCCAGGACAATTAATCTCTATAGTCAGGAACTGTAAACTATTATTACAATAAGTCCCTCAGGCTGCCTCAATAGAGAAGGTACTGTTGGAGGTGTGTTTTTAGGTTTATCCAGAATTTTCCTTATTTTATGTTAAAAGAAACAACATCAATGGCCTCAAATATCACAGAAGTTACAACTGACTCCCAGCTTTCACCTGCCATGATTCCTACCTCGCCTCAACCTACCATGAATGTCTCCCAGCCTCCATCCCCCACGCAACTTTCCAATAGCAGCAGCAGCACCAACAGCAGCAGCACCACCAGCAGCAGCAGCAGCAGCAGAAGCAGAAGCAGAATTGGAGTAGTCATCTCCATCATCTTCTCAACTTTTTTTGGCATTGGTATTTGGTTGTATGTGAAGAAGAATGTTGTCCCGGAGCAGGTAAGGAGCAGGCTGGAGTCTCACTCTGGGTTTTGGTGGGGTTAGTTTACTGAGGACTTGAACAGGTATAGCACTGGGCATCTGGGATGTGAATTCAGGACCTCAGACTTGCATAGTACATGTCTTACCCACTGAGCCATCTTCCCAGGCCCCTCCATGGACCTCAAGACAGTCTAGTTGTGAGGTCGATATACTATATTCTGTTCAGGCACAGGGACTGAAGGACACAAACTCCCGAATGCTGTACTTACATGTGCCACCACCAGACACTTGCCATGTGCTCACTCATTTGTCAAGTCATTTTCACCCAACCAATCAGGACTCCTCATTTTACTCTTTCTGCCTCACCGCCCTCCCTACAACTTACAGGTGAGGGGCTGCTGGCATTTTTATTTAAAGGGAAAGCAATGTAGGGATGTATTCATGGTGGATCAGTGGGATTTGTCTCTGGGAATCACTCTTTGGTATACAGTTGATACCGATGTGCAGGAAGCACAAGCTGACACACCAGGACACAAGCAATAGCTGGAAGAGGAGTGAGCATGAACATGTAGAGTAGTGTATGCCAGGTGCCTGCCCAGCAGAAAGGGTGCGATGAATATAACTGTGGACAGAAATGGAAAAGTACTGCCTGTAAGATCAGAATCACAACCTCCAGAGGATACAGTTTCAGGCTTTGGCTCAGTTTCCATACAAGGAAAGAATTATCATCTGAAGAGTCACTGACCCAGTCATTATTGGTTCCCCATCACTGTGAAGAAGTTAAACACTACAGAGGTGAGGACTAGGCAGGCACCAGTGAGGCCCATCACAGCTTAGGCCCAGGGAGTGACCCACATGGATGGCAAGGAATCCCTTCCCAGTGTGTGTCCTGGGCATTGCAACTGCTCTAGGAAAGCTCTCCTGTTTTGAACCTTTTCAGGTCACAGCAAAAGCACAAGGATTTGTGGACTCATGTCTTCCATCTTGTCATCATAGCAGAGATTCAGCTCAGTTGTCTTGTTGTACCATAAGCTCTTTATCTACAGAGCCATCTCACTGACCCTGGGACAGGAAGGGGCCACAAATTATGCTGTGCTATGGCACCCTAACGTTCTTACAAAGTCATTTCTCAATGCACTTTATTAATTTTGTCCACAGGTGTTTATAGTTCAGTTTTCTTTACCTAGCAATATGGACTGTGAGTAACATGAATGATTACATAATGGCAGACTCACATAATAGCTGACTCACATAATAGCTCTTGAGAACTTTGTCTGGAGTAATGGCTCATCTGCTAGGAACACCTACCTACTGCTCTTGCAGAGGACCCAGGTTCAATTCCCAGAAACCACATAGCAGCTTACTACCTCATGTAACTGCACTTCTAAGGAATCAAACATCCCTTTATGGCATCTATGTGATCCTGGTTCACATGTGTTGCATAGACATACACTCAGGAGCATACACATAAATAAGAATATAAGTAATTCTTTAAAAAGCATTTAGTCTTTTTAACATTGGAATTTGTGTCTCACAGTAGCCATTTTAAAACTTATATCAACTTGGTTACTTTTTTTAATTAGTAATTAAATATACTAATTAATTATTACTATATAATTATTAAGTAATTATAATTATCTTTTATATAACCAACTACTCTAAAATGTGACCTTAACATGGAATCAATATAAAGCACAAATAAGAAATTTTATATTCTTTACTATGGGCTGGAGAGATGCTTCAGAAATGAAGAGCACTGACTGCTCTTCCTGAGCTCAATTCTCATCAGCCATAAGGTGGTGGTTCATGACCATCTATAATGAGACTTGATACCCATTTCTGAGATGCAGCTATATGTTCAGCCAGAACACTGTATTTCTAATAAATAAATCTGTTAAAACTATACAGGGTTGTGATATAGATTGCTAATGTCCTAACTATTACCCTATTAGCATACGGTGTTAAAAAGATTCATATCTAGTGTCAGTTGGCATGTTAGATTTTTAAGCCACTGTAATTATTTTGGGATAATTCTCATTGCATAAACAAACTTTAAATATACCTGGATTTTGGGTCAGACCTGCAACTCCAGGTCATGGGAAGCTGACGCAGGAGGATTACTATAGGAGTTCAAGCCTGTCATGGATAATATAGTAAGTTAAAGGCAGGCTTGGGCTGTGAAGCAATGTCCTGTTCCCAAAACCCAAAAAATAAAAGTGAAGTTAAATGACCAGCAAAACAGAAATACAAATATATTTTCCTGATCTTTCATATTTGCTGATGTCTTTTTCATGGTTGCTGATTTTTTTAATTCATAATTTCCTTTTCAATGCTGATACAACTCAGAAACATCTCTGGAAGGTAATTTTTATCTAGCTGAGTATAGGTTGGCAGAAAGATCAAGAAGGAAAAAAATGGCTTAGAAAAGGTCTATATGACTGAATTCTATGGACCGTATGTGGAGCAGTCTAAGAAATCAAGTAGAGTGAGATGCTGTAACTAGCTCACTGTAATCCAGACCTGTTTGTCAATAGGTGCTCCCTGCTTCTCCTCCTCTTCCTCCTCCTCCTAGGTAGTCTGATCTCCACTCCTCATCACTGGCTGTGTTGGGTGACTCTTGAGTATTGTCTACAGTTTCTTTGGCAAAGCACACATATTTCTGAAGACATCTCAGGGACCTGTACTGTGGACTTCTAACCAAACTGATGGGAAACAGTGAACGTGATGGTCTTCAGAGCCTCATGCACCAGGGCATCTAAGTGCAGCAGACTGATGCCATCAGGGGTTCTTCCTGCTTTGTTCCTTCTCATTCTTAGATGGTAGCTTTGTGCACATCCAGCTGAGCTGGCTCTAAATTATTCCTCACTGTGCAAACACTGGATTGCAGCAGTTTGCTCAGTTCTGAACACAATGCAGAGGTTGGGTGAGGTGACACCGCACTCTGCACATAGACACGTGCCTGTCCAGGACCATCTTTAAGGCACAGGCTGATGAGTATCTTAATCCTAAAGGCAAATTATGTCACCTATACAGAGTAGTTAGAAGAAGTGAGTCCATGTGCCTATTGAATCTAATGCTGCAATAAACTGCCATCTTGTTGTGTGTCAAGGAACAAGCAGGCAGAGAACTCCTGACCACCTTAAAGGTATCAGTTGATCCACAGTGCTAAATCCTCCTACTTGATACTCCTTTCAAACAGTTCTTCTGTTGGTCCATCCTCATGGGACTCTGCATCTCACATGTTGGATGCTGTGGTCCTCCACCTCACCTCTGCATCCCTCTGAATTCTGAGGCCTGGTGTAGCTCTGCAGCTCTCCACTAGCTTTATCATCAGCCCATCTAACCCCTGCATTGAGACTCTCTCTCTCTCTCTCTATTATCCCTTTGTCTCCCCCTCCAGTGTGGTCCTGTCATATATGTTGGCATCTCCTTCACTCTTTGGAAGCCATTCTGTCATCTATACACATGTGCTATCTGTGTGCTGTATAATGTGTGATCTGAGAGTTTATATTAGTAATTAAGACTGGAGTAAAGGGGCCATATTGGCCAGGGACCAAGTACCAAAGGTATTTGGGCCCACTTGGCAATTACAGCAAATGAAATGGTTGGAACCTGAAAATTAAGACATATGTGAGTATGTGTTCTCCATACACAACTCACTAGTATAGGATTAGGAATCACTCATAATATTATAGAGGTCCAGTGAGCAACATTCCATTGGCTAAAAAAATGGAAATGTACAAATTTTCTAAATGAAGTTCAGCATCCATACCAAACCCTTGGAAAACAGACACTAAGCTTGCTGCACTGACCCAATGTCTGCCTCACACCACAGTTTAGTCATCCTCGGTTCAGGAGGACATCAGAGCCAGGGGTTAGGAAAAGAAAAGGTGTCCATTCAATCCCATGAGGAGTGGAGTAGAAAAAATAAATGATAGAGCTGAAAAAAGTAAGAAAACCTCAGATCACATATCTGTGATTATTTACGTATAAGTTGGATATAGAAGTATACTATAGGAATTTATGCTATAAGAAAATGCAGAAACAGCTGCCTAATAAGAAAGATGAGTGAGAGAATGTGAAGGGGATAACCCTAAGCACGCTACCTTGAGGGATCCACAGTGCCCAGAGAGCTTGATTGCACAGTCCTGGAGGGCTGTCATGCCAGGGACTACAGGAGATCCTGGCATAGCCATGGAAATGTTACATTCAGCAGACCCAAAAGGATATGCTCATTTTAGTGAGGAACAAGCGACAAGGAGATAGCTCAGTCATAGAGTTCTTGCCCCTCACAAGCATGAGGACTGAGTAAGCTCCCCAGAACCCACGTATACATGATGCCACACAGTATAATCCCAGTGTAAGTCAACAGAGACAGAGAAGTGCATCCCTGGGGTTTCCTCATCAGCCAAACTAGTTAAACTGTTGAGTTCCAGTCCAAACTGGCTCAAAACACAGTGCTCATGGCTGCTGAGGAATGATATCCTAAGTTAATGTTTAGTCTTTGTAGAAACAAGTACATAAACATGCGTACACACATGCGTGTATACACACACAAGAAAAATAGACACTGTGGGCCATAACATAGCTGGAGAATTCTCAAGAGGCAAAACTCCTGAGATGAAATGGGGATTTAAATACTAGGTACAAAACATTCCCTGGCCTTATCTTCTGGGCCATTTTAATGTTCATATTTGAACAGACAAAACGGAGACAACTCATGTCCTTTTAGATAAGTTTCATCTCACAGTTGTTCACCACTGGCCTTAGGTGCCAGGATTGTGTAGAATTCATCCTCTAACTGTATGGGGATCACGAGGAACTGAGTCAGACCAAGCATCAGAGTCTGGTAATGAAAATAGAATATTTTGATTTTGTTTTCAATGGAGGGACTTTGTGAATCTACAATATGCATTGGCAGATCAGCACTTCACATTTTGGACAAATGATAGGGATGGACTCTTTTGGGAAGGGCTTGATCATTAAGAATTCAGCATTGCGGGCCCTACCTGGGTTGCTGATCTCACACCAGGTCATATGATCATAAAACTTACAGGGCTGGGCCCCATTTTTGAAACGGGGGGGGAGGAGTTAGTACATGAGATTGAAGCCAGATTGTGACATCACTCAGATTCAAGAGGTTCTCGATGCTGACAGATTAGTGTTGGTGTAGATGGTGGTAATGGGTAGAACTGCCAAGTCCTATCTCCTTCTTAATGGCTTCTAGTCTAGAGGATTACATCATACTGGAAGGTCCAGATGGGCCAAAGACACCACAGAATTAAGCCAAGGAATAGGATGTGGGCAGGAATAAAGAATTGTAAGTCATAGAGAGTAAAGTGTGGTACCACCTAAGGGTAGATCAGGACAGGGAGGAACTGTAACAATAGTGACCAGGGATGAGAAGATGTCCCAGACATGTAGGAGTGAATGGTTCATAACTTCAGTGGGGACCTCAGGTTATGGTTGCTCATTAGTGTCTGGACACGGTTGATGGTGTGTCGCATCGAGCATTCACTGAAAGAATTAACACAAATATCCAAGAGGCTCACTGAAATGGGTTTATTAGCATCTGCCTCTCATCAGACCACTGCACAGATAGAGATCATGAACTTAACCACAGTTGGAGGGATGAGGAGGTCCTGATAGAAGCTTGTCCAGATATCTCCCATGGCCTTCCACCCTGAGGAGGACATTTAAGATAAACTACATCACTTGTTTAATACCTGGACCTTATCCTTAAAATGTGGATTCAGAGGTGGGGCTGTCCTTATCTTAGTATTCAGTGACAGCCTTGACCATCTGTCCCTACAATATACTGAGATACAAGGGTCACTACATCAAGTGAGGTTGGTGGGGAAGAAAGTCCTAATGTGAAGGCATCAGAGGGGTTGATGGTGTAGAGTTGGTAATAATTCAGATCATAAATGTGGATTAATTAGAATCCAGCCAGCTGTGGGAACTTCAGTGATTTCAGTTGGGCCAAGTCATGATGAGAATCCCAGTTGTATCTGATAGTTTTATCATTTTATATGATTTTTTGTTGTACATTTTTGTCAAGTTTTTAGGATCATGAAAATGGCCAGTAGCTTCCTTTTATTGTTGACAGCTTTGTCTCTTTAGGGGTTACTTTTAGGGTGTTGGAGAGTTTTAGGGGATCCTTGTCTCCACTTGTTGTCATCTATGGACCAAGGGTCTCATTCTGTGAATGGAGGCAAAGCTCTAATCCACAGTCTCCAAAACCTCTCTGGAGCAATGAGATGTTTTTAGAGCAATCCCATTGTACTTTACACTGGGAGGGGGCCAACCTGGGCTAAGGATGGACATATTAGCTCTCAGCCTAGCCCCTGATCTTCATAACTTTGGGCTTCAACTTTTGGCTACTGTAAACTCAGAGCCAGTTACACCAGACTTGAGGAACAGATTGTCATTTAATCTGTTATGTAAATTTCAGGGGTGACCAACCCACAGCCCAGAATACCAATGAATGTGGACAAATCAAATACAGAGACTTCCTTAAAATATTATGATACAGTTTGGCAAAGATTTTAAGGGCACTGGATTATATGGTGAAGTATAAATTATATAGATCATTTTGTATCACAATATCAAAGACTAGATATTTCAGATGAATAATTGTTGACATAGAGAAATAGTAAATCCATCTTCCTCTGGTAAGACCTCATTGTTGAGAAAGTAAAGTCCTGATTAACACAGAATAAATGATAACCGTTTGTCTGGACAACATGAATATAATTAAATAAACAGTTTTTAACTGATAGCATTTTAAATAAATTGTCACAACCATCCTGACAAACAGAAACTTCTGCCTTTTTATTTCTTTTCACAATTTTTATGGTAAAATTAGTTCATCATACAAATCCTTCTGAACGCATACCAACGTGTGTCTCTATACCTATTTGTATCCATTGCCTTCTCTTTCTTGGCTGTTCCTGTTCTTTGTTAAATGCTTGCTGTAATGTAGGATTCTTTTTTTCCCTTGTAACTATAAAAACCTGAACACAGCTAAATTTATTATGTTTTGTTTTATCAAAATAGCTTCAGTTACAGAGTATTAGCAAGTTTTACATTGTATTTACTTATGTGCTTTTTAATATATTAACTTCAATAACTTTGTGCAATTTCCTTTTTCAAATCAATGTAAAGTAATCCAGTGCATTATATTTGTTTATTTCTTATGAATTAAAAGAAACTTGAACTAAGGATAAGTATTCTCTTGGTTAATTATCGGCCAATTTTAGTTAAGTCATCTGAGAAAGGGACTTTTTCATGTAAACATACCAAGTAGCATCTATCTGAAGTTGGAACACAGATACATCAAATCAAAGACACAAAGGACATTATATGTGTGAACAGATGTTCCCAGAAAGATATGTACACACAAAAGCCAATTAACTGAGTATATCTTCAGTGATGTGAGATGCTGGAATGCCATAGGTGTAGAGATATATTGTCTTGAGCAATCTTTAGCCCCCTTAGGGAACATTTATTGCCTGTGTCTGTATGTGACTTAATATCTTCTGACTAATTGATAAATTCTCTGAATGTCTGTATACACCCTCCATATTCCCCCAACCCAAAAGGTAAGAATTTTATCAGATAGCATATAAGGCCTGGAGTCCAGATTTCCCAGGCTTGCTGCCTGTTGTCTCCACTGATGTATATGAAAGATTATTGACTTATTACTCTCCGTGTTTCTTTATTACAAAAGGGTCATAAAAGTGCTGCCACATAAAAGTAAGGGTGACATAAATCTGTGGTTACTCTGGCAGAAGCATTTTCTTATCATCTGAAGGAAATGGTTCTTGTTTTTACATAAGGAAGCAACTCTTGACACTGTAAGAGAAAACTGGAAGAACATAAGCATGATTAGTTTTCAGCCAAGTGAACCCTTAGTAGGAACAAGGTAGAATATGGATGTTCAAATACAGAGCTCAAGAAGAACCCTGAGAGGGGTCAAGCAAAAGGAAGCTGGTAGAAAAGAAGCCAGAGTTTGAGAAGAATTAAACTAAAGAAGGTCTGCTGGGGTAGACGAGATAGCCCTCTCATAGCTGAGGGCCTGTCACTGACCAGGAAGGCTTAGTTATCAGGATTACAGAATGCTTGCCTAAATCAGAACCAGTGAGGTCTAAGTTTTACACTAAATCTGTGATGTGTTTTGTGTTATGTTGTATATAATGTTTCAGAGGTAAGACAGGAAAAAAAAAAGTTTTCTAAAACTGACAAAGGCTATGATATCACCTTTTTTCAAAAAGTACTACAAACCACAATTGTGATTAAGAGAGTATTGTAAGTTGTACAGTATATAGTGGGTACAATAACAAAACATGCTAAATAAATATGAAATGCTTGACTTTTTCTTTTTTAATTATATGTAGATAAAAGTATAACAGCTAAACTTAATTCTTTTAAATTTTTTATTTTTTGCCATGAACTTATTGCATTTAGGCCATAGGACACAAATTTACAAATACCATACTTATTTAAATCTCATGAAGTATTTTCTTGTAAGTAAATTTAGAATCTTCTCTTGCTCTTCCAAACATGGGACAAAAGAACTTTGAAATCTATAGATAAATTGATTCTTTTCTGACTGACTCTATCTATGGTGCATAAACAAGTGACACAGTAGTCTCCTTATCCTATGGTTTTGCTGTTTTAGAAACCAACAGTCAACCAAGATTAGAAAATATAAATAAAAATTTTCAGAAATTAATGCTTTATATTTTCATTGCATTCTATTTTAAGTAGTATGGTATGTCAACCATACACCATTAGTCAATATATCCATGTCGTATGTGTTACCTACTGTAAGCTACATAGTAACCACATTTAGAAGGGCCATGAAATAAGCAGAGCTTGGTTTCTTATAACCCCTACTTTATAAAATTATTTCCTATGCGTGAAAGACAACTGATTCTAAATGTTGGGGGTTCTAACCAGAAGTACTAAGCTACTTCCTTTAAGCAAAAATGAAAGTTTATCTTAAGTACATGTATAAAAGAAACAAGGTATATTTTAGGATTAATCCCAGCCCTGCTGTTGGGACCCCACTCAGTGGCAGTCTTGTAATTGTGTTCTCTGAGCCATCAGGGACTGCTGTACTTTGCTCAGGTTTCAATCTGAATTATGCTGTTAGTCTGGCTCATTTTGTCAGACTAAAGAACTGCCCCGGCCAGCAGGGTCTTCAGCGTGGACCTAGACCTGGGAATGAAACAAATGGAAGGCAAGAACATGAAAGAATGGAAGGACAAGTCAAATCTCTCTGTTCAAGTCCTCCTCAAGCTTTATTGTAACAGGCAATATTTATACAGAATCTCTGCCATGCAGGTAGCTGCGAGGAAGGGGGTGGGAAATGTAGGGAGCTGCATTGTACCACGCCCTAAAGATGGCGCCAGTTTCCACCTTCAGCCCTCCGAGAGCTAGTGCTCTCGGGAGTAAACAACTCCTTTTTTGGCTGTAGGCAAGGATGGTGGCTTGCTTCTGCGTCCTAGGACCTATGGGCGATGTCCACGTAGCTTACTGGGTTTGGAGGCCCAGAGGGTATTTAGCCACGAGCGGGCTTCCCCCCGGGGTCAGAAGTCGGAAGTCAGAAGATTGTAACAAGGTCCTGAATAAAACGGCTGGAGAGAAGAATCCTGAGTGGCGTTCTTCCTTGCTGGCGAGGTTGGGCGCGACAACTGGTGGTCTGTACCGGGGAATCGCTTCGGGGAATCACTCCGACGGATGACGGGATCCAGAACTCTCTACCATCAGGGGGTATACCGGTAAGTCCCAGGTAATTGGGATCCGTGGTTATAGCGGGCAGAGCTCCGTCTGTAGGGAAAGACGGAGGAGAGGGAGCTTGCTGACGAGCGAGAGTAACCTCTCATTACTGTGGAAGTGCAGCAGGAATAGGGAAGCTGAAATTGGGGCTGTTTAGCAGAGCAGGAATAGAGAAAGTGAAGTTGAGGCTCTGAGAAAATTCTGAAAGTAAGATCAGGGATATAAAAGGATGGGTAATTCTACCTCACATCCAATTTTTCTAGCTCTACAGGAGCTGTTACAAACCAAAGGTCTAGAAATTAAGGAAAGCACATTAAAGAGATTTTTAAAGGAATGTGACATTGCAGCTCCATGGTTTGCTGTTACAGGCAGTCTAATGGTGTCCTCCTGGGAGAAGTTAGGGTGAGATTTAGACTTTGCCTATGAGCAGGAATTTCTAAAGGCAGGTGTGAGAACCATTTGGAGGGTGATTCGAGATTGTTTGGATGATCAGAGGTGCTGTGAGGCAATTGAAGGGGGTCAGGCTGCTTTAGAACAATTAAGAGAGGAAAGATCTGATGGGGCAAGCAGTGAAGAAGTGAGAAGCCTTAGAACTGAAGGATCAGATTCCGGGGGAAACACTTACCCAGATTTAGAGGATCTTCAGCTTTTGGACCTTGAGAGCAGTAGTTCTGAAGAAGATCTATCAAGGTCGGAGGAATCAGGAAAGGAAAGAGAAACTAAGAAATTGGTTTCAAAAAAGGGAAAGAGGGAAAAGAGGCTAGCCCTGAGGGGGTGCTTGCTTCCTGGGAAGCGTGGTCCCCTGCCGTCCACTCCCCCAGCTTACTCAGATGGAGGGGGTGGCTTTAGTGGCCACAATCGGTCCTTTAACCCTGCAGTATGGAGTAAAGTGAGACAGAAACTGGTGTCGGCATTTCCTGTATTCCAAGATCCCCAGGGGAATCGTTATGAAGAGCCCCTGGATTTTAAAGTAATTAAGTCACTGGCCGAATCAGTAAGAACTTATGGCATTAATGCCTCTTTCACTTTGGCACAAGTGGAGGCGTTGAGTAGACACTGCATGACACCCAATGATTGGAGCAATCTTGCAAGAGCATGCCTTAGTCCAGGACAATATTTAGACTGGAGATCATTTTTGATTGAGTTCGCTAATGAGGAAGCGGCAGCAAACCAGGCAGCTGGGAACCAGGCATGGGATAGGGACATGCTATTG